>JANZLD010017832.1:0-10811 GCA_026413575.1 Erythroxylum carthagenense
TAATCAAATGTTGGATATTCATTATGTGTAGTTTGGATTGGTTTATGTAGAACTTTGAGCTTAAATATATGAAGTTTCATAAATGTCTATTTGTAATATTCTTGATTCTCTCTTATCTTGCATGGTTATGTTTGCCATTGAGTTAATTTTGCATTTCATTTAACCTATTGCATTGACTGATCCTACTACACACACTAAGAGCACTTAACAGGATCTTAAGAAATGGAGTCTCATTGATTAAAATCCTGGACTTAAAAAGTACTTTAAGGTTTACCATTTTGAAGCTTAGTGATTTCTGGTCCCACTAAAATCAATTTCGACTATAATAGCCAGAGCTCACTTTCAAAAGGATTCTATCACTGTTTAATCTCCTATATTCCTAAAATCTAAAAATACATTTTACAATTAAATTTAGTTCAATTAATTATTTCAAAAATCAAAACCCCTCTTTTTCCCAATTAGCTTACATAGCATGGCATATGGGTTAACTTACGTCCATTTATTTTAGGTTTCGATTAAGTGAACGACTCAACGTTGCATCCTATAGTACAATCCTTGGATTATTTTGATTTAACCTCCAAGGGCTCTATGACTAGGTTTGAATCAAATTGCACTATTGCCAGGGAACCAAAAAATTAGTTATATAGGTTAACTTAGGTTCATTCATTTTAGGTTCTGATTAAGTAAAAGACCCGGG
This sequence comes from Erythroxylum carthagenense, assembly GCA_026413575.1. Taxonomy (NCBI): domain Eukaryota; kingdom Viridiplantae; phylum Streptophyta; class Magnoliopsida; order Malpighiales; family Erythroxylaceae; genus Erythroxylum; species Erythroxylum carthagenense. Next base: position 698 of record JANZLD010017832.1, read on the forward strand.
GTTCATCATGGCGAAACCATAGGATGGGCGTGGCAAAAGGTGGTAGAGACATGGAAAAGGTGGGAAAATGCCATGTAATTTCAAATTCACCTCAAAAAACCAAGTTCAAAACTTGAAAGATAACACACAAATGACTTGTTTAAATGCACTTTCAAAAATAGAAATTCCTCCTCTACACTTAAACATAATATTGTCCTTAATGTTGAAACAATCAAAACACAATCACATAGTTAATATAAATAGTAGAGTAACTAGAAGATAAAGCACAGGGGCAATCAAAACACAACGAGAATTAGCAAAACAATAGGCCTGTTCGTGAAGCACAAGTGCACGGTTGTCGAAGTGAGTAATAACTTGGTAAGAACCGAGTCGCGTTGATGCGGAACCCCAAGACCCTTAGAACTCGTTACCAATCAAATCAGAATTAGTTTCTCAACAAAGCAATCAGATTAGGATTTGTTCTTACACCCAAGAACACTTATGAAAAGAACTCAAGTTAATTTTCAAAAATCCCCTTGAACCCTAATCAATTAAGCACTCAAGAACACAAGAAATAGGAATTAAAATTGACATCAAAAGATAAACTCAATTGCAATCAATAAGAACACCTTACGCATAAACATAAAAGAAAGCAAAACTCTCTTTATTTAGATATGAAATTTTTGAAATACAACTTGTTCAGCATTACAACCAAAAATAACCTTCTTATAGGCATTACAATGTAAGACAAAACATTAAAAATTGAAACAAATGTCTTCAAGGTAGTAAAGAACATGGCTGATGTGGAAAACGTGGTGGAGAAGGTGGGTGAGATGAAAAGACAATCTTTAATGTTGAGAGAGAGGTGGCTACTGGACAGAAGAAGATGGAGAGGTGAATATGACAACCACAAAAATCCTAAAACATTCTTAATTAAACCTAAACCTAATGGGTTTTGAAATGGGCTTAAGTAAAAATAACAAGGGGCCCATGTATTCTAACTTAAAAGCTAAATTGAGCCCATGAATCAAGTCTAAAATAGAAGTGACTAAAAACCAACGTGGCCTCCTTGAAATGTGGCCCATTTCACTTATTCTAACCCCAAAGGAGATAAATAAAAACAACCTATAACAAACAAACCCAAATTTGACCCAAAACAAGCTCAAAAACACAAACCCCCTAAACTAGTCCGTTAGCCCAATTATGTAGACATACTTAGGCTCCAAAACATTTCCATATATGGACTTCCTATATTTGGGCAGCCCAGTTTCAACATGTTTTTCCACATAAATTTGGAGTTGTTCCGTCAGACGCTTTGCTTGAGACCTTATGACTGGACCGACAAAACTTTCCATATTGAGAAAAGCTTCCATATTGGCACTTGAATGATCTAGTTTTTCTTGAAGAGCCTTAATATGATTTCCCTTGGCATCTCCTTACACTTTAGCTCCATTTTCCAAATTTGGTGAAGTTTCCTTATTTGGAACCCGAAAACTTTGCATATTTGGAATCAGTTCTAAATCACCGAGAGTGCTTCTTGTAGCATCTTGAACGCCATTTGTATCACGTGTCTATAGGGATTATGAGAAAGTTCAAATCTATGCTAGCTAATAGTGTTTGAAATCGGGTTGAATGGAATTTTAGGAAATTAAAAGCAATGTAAAGAATTTTTAATAACTCAAAGAAATTTCTAAACAACTACCTAATTTAATGTGACCAAAATAACTATGAATATGACAAATTTGTGTAATAACTAATTAAGAAAAGAGTGCAACAATTGACTAATTAAAGGTATTAACATCAATGGAGAATGACTTTCTCTTAGGGAATGATATTTTTGTCAACCTTAATATTGAATTAGCTATCCTCCACAAATAAACAATCATAACCTTGTAGATGAATTTTAAGAGTAATTAATCCCCTTTTCTCAAAGGTGAATTAATCTATGTACTCTAGATATCACTTAATAATCCATTATTTAAGTTATTCCTAAAGTTTCTTAAGTTCCAAACCCAGCCTTCTATTTTCAACTCCCAGGTTTTGTGGGTCTCATAACTCACAAGAAAATCCTAGCCGAAATTTCTTTCACTCTTCTAACAAACCCCTTCAAAGGTGAATTTATACCAAGCAAACTTCCAATAATTCAAAGTAAGAACAATTAAATCCAAGGAAAATTAACAAGTATACAAATTTTCAGTCATGAATTCCAACATAATTTAATATTAAAGCATCATCAAAACATCACATCTCTAAGAGAAATTAAGAGTTTAGCCATAAATCATCATGCCAACCAATCCATAAGCAAATACCCTAAACAAGCTCATGAAGAATCAAGATAAAGAAAACACGTTATGAATCAAATGGAAGCTACTACTTGTGTGAGTAGAGGGTTATGCGTGCATTCAAGGCTGTGCTCGTGTGTGGTCTAGTAGAGGATGCATGATAGTCGAACTTGAAGTGAGGCTGTGAACCAAGTGGGGCCTGCAGCGTGATTCTTGGAGAGCTTGTGCGTGTGCATCGTTTGCGTGTTTTAATGGATGAGGCTAGCTACATGTGTGTCTTCTATAATGGAGGCTACGTGAATCTGCTGTTGGGATTTAATGAAGCTGTCTACATGTTGTGCATGCAGGAGACCTTGGTGAGTGGAGGCGTTTGCTTCTTATTAAAGTTGCGTGTGTGAAGAGGAGTGAAATGAGGCTGTTTTTGGGTGGAGTGTAGTGACAACAGTGAGTGTATCGGAGCTGCGGCAGAGAATAAAAAATATGGAGGCGGCGTTTTGCTCAATCCTTTTTTTACCAAGTGCCCTACTACCCTAATTCTTCTTTGTAAAATGCTGGACCTCTCTACCTTACAACGCTACGCTCTTCCCAAAGCGCTGAAGCCTCCTCTTTGCTTACATGCATTTCACACATGCATAATTGTAATTTACTGCTGTCTTGTTTTCTTAATGTGTGTCATGTTTTCTTCTTATGTCCAAAACACACTAAACCAATGGGTTCGATGTCTATTCCAATTTAGCCGCTTTTGCCTTCTTTTCTTCAAAACAACTCCTACATCCAAATATAATATAAAAATAATAACTTAGCAAATATCTACCCTAAAGCATTACACAATTGACCCAAATTAATGCATCAAATAATAGCCTATTAGTATCTCTATCAAATACCCCCACACTTGAACTATTGCTTATCCTCAAGCAATTTAAACACAATAAAAAATTGATTTCATCAATTCATTTTCGAAGAAAATCGAGTGTGTGCTTTCATTCAAACTTCAATAAACTCAAGGTTTAGTTACTACACATATCATAATTTTTTCATCAATGCACATAAACAAAATCAAGGGTAGACACCATTGATCAAAGGCACATATAAAATTCAGATGGATTTTCCTCACATTTTCGCTTGAATTACTCAATTATTTAAGGTCAGTGTTTCACTCAAGACTCCCTCTAAAAGACTAAACTACCATAGGCTTGCATGTTAACCAATTCTCAATTACATAAAATACATACCAACATGGATCAAAAGGACTTTTATTTAGGGTTGTAATGCGGTTTGGGTTTAGGTAGAATAAAAAGGTCACGATTAATTCACAAGCATTAATAAAGTACTAAGTAAAAGGGACAACTAAATACAAAGTCCGAGATATGCAAATGAATAAATAGGACTACTACTACTCATCACTAACTAATGATACTATGTTTGCTTCTTTTTTCTGTGTCTTTATTTCTTTTCTTATCATTTTTCTTCTTTTCTTTTCTTCTTTACTTTTTTTTAAAACAAGAGAAAACCAAAAGTATCATAACTCAATAAATATGAGTAGGAGTACCTCTATAAACATCTCATAGAAACAAGTAAGCTCAAAAGTCCCAAACTATAGACCAAATGATCATTTAACACTTCATTATACTTGTGATCGGGCAAGGCTAGTGGCGTTTTGGGTTTTTAAGTGTTTAGTTTGCAATAAAAAAAGGTAAAGGTTCAAAAGGGGTTGCAAGGGATAATACATATGGTGGGTCATCTAAGTTAATGGGATTAAAACAAAGAATGCCTTCCTCATTTCCATAAAGCATGCATCTCAAATTTTCAAACCGGTTCAACGCAAGTTCTAGAGGTAATCTTCCTAGTGGAGTATCACACATAACAAAAAACAATGAAATGAATATAAAATACATTCATTTAGGCTCAAAATCTCACATGTGCTTATGTGAAAATCCATCAAAATTTTATACATTACCTAATCATTCAAGTATCAAATTATTGACTGAGTTTATGCAACTAACTACTTCATTCAATCCATATGGTTCACCTTCCACTTAAGCTGCCTATGTCAAATTCAAGCACCTAACTCAATTTTTAGTCCAACTACTATGACAAAATGGCATGGTTCAACCTTCATCACAGTTCAAGTGAAAAATTGCAAAAATTTTAAAGTTGGTCACACCACCATACTTAAATGGGACATTATCCCCAATGTATAAAGAAAATGAAATGAGAACATAAGGACTCTCGGGATTATAGATGGCTCAGTGACTTGAAATCAGAATTCAAAGCTCCAATCTTGCATTCCTAAAAAAACAAAACAGATAAAGAAAACACAAATGAGATACTCAAATGAAAGAAATAAAAAGAACTGAAAAAATGAAGAACTAATATGAAAGGATAAGATTGGGGTGTCTCCCAATAGGTGCTATGTTTAACGTCAACAGCTCGATGTAGTCATTTGATCACAGATCCTTGAGTGAAATGCTTGCAATGTTTCTCAACTCTTGACCATAATAATGCTTCAATCTTTGTCCATTCACTTTGAAAGTTCTCCTATCACTTCCCTCAACTTCAATCTCTCCATAGAAGGTAAAATTTTTCACAACAAAGGGTCCTGACCATCTAGAGCGCAATTTATCTGAAAAAAGCTTCAATCTCGAGTTGAAAAGTAAAACTTTCTCTCCTAGAGCAAATTCTTTCCTCATGATGTGTTGGTCATGCCATTTTTAGTTTTCTCCTTGTAGATTTTGGAGTTCTCATACGCTTCATTTTGAAATTCTTCCAATTCACACAACTGAAAAGGTCGATTTTCAACAGGTTTTTGCCAATCAAGATTTAACTTCCTAACTACCCAGAAAGGTTTGTATTCCAACTCTACTGAAAGATGACAAGATTTTTCCAAAAACTAAACGATATGGAGACATGCCAATTGGAGTCTTGAAAGTTGTCCTATATGCCCAAAGGGCATCATCAAGCTTGAAAGCCCAGTCTTTGGGTTCACTGTTTTCTCAAGAATGTCTTTGATCTCTCGATTTGATATTTCAACTTGGCCATTTGACTGTAGGTGGTAGGGTAACGCAACTTTGTGACGAACTCCATATTTAGTTAAAAGATTACCCAAAAGCTTGTTGCAAAAGTGGGTACCTTCATCACTAATAATGGCCCTTGGAGTGCCAAATCTTGTGAAAATGTTTTTCTTGAGAAATCTAATAACAACTTTGGCATCATTTGTTGGTGATACTATGGCTTCAACCTATTTTGATACATAGTCCACTACCAAAAGGATATAGGATTGTCCACATGATTTGGGAAATGGTCCCATGAAGTCGATACCCCATAAATCGAAGAGTTCTACCTTAAAAATGTTAGTCAAAGGAAGCTTATGTTGTCTTGAGATATTGCCCATTTGTTGACATCGATCACATGTCTTAGTGAAAGCATAGCTATCCTTATGAAGCATAGGCCAATAGAAACTAGATTGGAGAAATTTTACTGCTGTTCTTGTTGGGCCAAAGTGACCTCCATTTGGTGATGAATGATAATGCTCCAAAATTTCTAGTACTTCATCTTCTGGGATACATCTTCGAATCACTTGATTGGGACCTCTTTTGAACAGTAAAGGCTCATCCTAAAGATAACCTTTTGCATCAAATAGGAACTTTTTCTTTTGGAATGGATTTAAATCCAGAGGAATCAAATCTATAGCTAAATAATTCACCATATCGACAAAGAATGGAAGCTTTTCATTAACTCTGAATAACTGCTCATCTATGAAAGTCTCTTAGATAGGTATTGGTGGCTTTGATTCCTCAAGCTCTAATCGAGATAAATGGTTGACAATTGCATTTTTTGTCCCCTTTTTGTCCTTGATCTCCACATCAAACTCTTGCAAAAGCAATACCCATCGAATGAGACACAGTTTGGCATCTTTCTTTTGCAAAAAAAAAATCAGATTGTTGCATGATCTATGAAAACCATAACCTTGGACCCAATGATATATGACCAAAACTTGTCCAAAGCAAATACAATCGCTAATATTTCCTTCTCTGTAGTAGTGTAATTTTATTGAGCATCATCTAAAGTCCAGCTAGAGTAATAGATAATCCTGAACACTTTCTCTCACCTTTGGCCTAAAGTTGCTCCCACTATAAAGTCACTCGCATCACACATAATTTCAAATGGTTATTGCCAATTATGTATGATCATCACAGGATCTAAAATCAACTTTTTCTTAATCAACTCAAAAGCCTACAAGCATTTCTCATTGAACTCAAATTTCACATCCTTCTCCAAGAGATTGCAAAGGGGTTTAGTGATCTTAGAGAAGTCTTTGATGAATCTTCAGTAAAAACCCACATGTCCAAGGAAACTACAGATACCCTTTACATTTGTCAGTGGAGGAAGCTTTTCAATAGTTGCTGTTTTGGCTCGGTCCACTTCAATGCCATGAGTAGATACTTTATGAACCAACACATTTCCTTCCTTCACCATAAAATAGCATTTCTCCTAATTGAGTACCAAGTTGATATCCTGACATCTTTTCAACACTAGAGACAAATTATGTAAGCACTTATTAAATGAATCACCAAAAATAGAAAAATCATCCATAAAAACTTCCATGAAATTCTCAACTATATCAGAAAAGATAGCCATCATGCAACCCTGAAATGTAGCAGGAGCATTACAAAGACCAAAAGGCACGCGCCTAAATGCAAATGTGCCAAAAGGGCAAGTGAATTTGGTCTTTTCTTGATCTTCAGGTGTTATGGCTATTTAGTTATATCCTGAGTACCCATCTAAAAAACAATAAAATGCATGTCCAGCAAGTTTGTTCAACATCTGATCTATGAATGGCAAAGAAAAATGGTCCTTCCTAGTGCCTTTATTCAACTTCCTATAATCCATGTAAACCCTCCATCCAGTGATTGTCCTAATGGAAATAGTCTCATTGTTATCATCTTTAACTACAATGAATCCACCTCTTTTAGGAACAACCTGAGTAGGACTAACCTATGAACTATCATAAATTGGGTAAATGATTCCATCCTTAAACCACTTTTGAATTTCATTCCTAACTAATTCCTTCATTGCTAGGTTTAATCTTCTTTAGGGTTCAATGCTAGGGGTGAATGACTCCTCCATCAGAATTTTATGCATTATAATAGAAGGACTAATTCCCTTAATATCTGAAATTGACCAACCCAATGCATTTTTTAACTCCCTTAACACCCTAAGCAATTTTTCTTCTTCTAAATGAGTCAATGAAGATGAAATAATGCCAGGAAAAGTTTGATTAGCACCCAAGAATGTATATTTTAAATTTTCAGGCAAGGACAAAAAACAACGGCTTAGTTTGATCAAAAATTTTCAAATATTCAAAAAAATCCAATACCATCATAAAACAAGCATCATCATCATCATCCAGAGCATCTTTGCTAAACATACCTTCCAAACATGTCAATAATGGGTCCTTAGATATAAAGGAAGGAAAAGATGTTACCACACAAAAGGATATGACATCCATCCAGTTGCAAGTTGGTGTATCACTTGGATGTTTGAGTGATCTGTACATGTTGAACTTCACCTTCTAGCTATTTACATGCAAGGTTATTTCCCCTTGTTGCACATCAATCACTGCTCCTCCAATAGCCAAAAATGGTCACCCAAGTATGATCAGGATCTCCTTATCTTCTTTCATATCGAGCACCACAAAGTCTGCAGGGAGAATAAATTTGTCAACACGAATAAGACCATCTTCTACAATACATTGAGGATAACTGAGAGAACGGTCAGCTAGTTGGAGGAAAATTGTCAATGGCTTGACTTCTCCTAATCCTAGCTTTTAGAAGATGGAAAGAGGCATTAGATTTATGCTTGCCTCCAAATCGCAAAGAACTTTGCCAAAATATGTGTTACCGATCTCACACAAAATTGTGAAGCTTCCCAGATCTTTCAATTTCTGCGATAACTTTCTTTACAAGACTTCACTACACTCCTCGGTCATCAATACCGTCTCATAGTCTCCAAATCTCCTCTTTTTTGATAACAATGTCCTTGATGAATTTTGCATAATTAGGTACTTGCTCAATATCTTCAATCAAAGGGATGTTGATCTTATGTTTCTTAAAGACTTCAAGGAATTTTGCAAATTGATCATTGATTTTCTTTCATTGAAATCGTTGAGGATATGGCAGCTTAGGGATGATTTTTATTTGTAGTTCCCCTTCTAGTTTCTTTTCCGTATTAACTTCCTTCTCAATTTGTGTAGGTGCACTTGCTTCTTCACAAGTATTATTTCCTTCGTTCTGGTTGGATTGAGTGGAGCTCTGATCTTTAAGTTTCCCTTCTTCCTATTCTTTTCCACTTTGAAGAGTGATGGCCTTGCACTATTCTCTCAGGTTAGTTTCAATATTACTTGGAAATGTCATCTGATTCAAATTCCCAACAGTAAGAATGATTAACTAGTAGCTGCCACCTGGTCGTTCTGTCTTTCCTCTAATATGAATTTTGAAAATTGATTGGATAGGGCTGCCAGTTGAGCAGATACTGAGTCACTTGGTCCACTTCTAAAATTCCTCTCTCTCTATTAGTTCTCTTAGAGGGCCACTGGTAACTTTTCGAAGTCATATATTCCAACAATGCACATGCTTTTTGAAAATTTTTTCTCATCAGAGTACCAACTGCTGCTGCATCCACAATGGTTTGAGTCTGGCCATTCAACCCGTTGTAAAACATTTTCACTTGTACCCACTCCTGTTATCCATGATTTGGACACTTTCTCAAAAGATCTTTATACCTCTCCCAAGCTTCATGCAATAGTTCCAAGTTATACTGTCTAAATGTACTGATCTCAGCTCTCAACTTTACAGTCTTACCAGGTGGAAAAATTTAATCAAGAACAGTTATGTCACCTTTTGCCAAGTTTGCATTTTATCAATAGAAATTGAATGAAGCTAATTCTTTGCTTTGTCCCAAAGAGAAAATGGGAATAAAGTGAGCTTAATGGCATCTTGCGTAGCCTCTTCAGTCTTGATAGTGTCACACAATTCCTAGAAGCTTGTAAGATGATCATTTGGATCCTCCATTGGTGCCCTCCAAACTGATTTGTCTGAACCAAATTGATGAGTCCAGGCAAAATATGAAAATTTTGAGCATGAACATTAGGTCTTTGGATACTGTGATAATTGTCCACTACTATAGGTTGGAAATATTCCTTGATAGGATGTTGGTGCAATTGTTCCTGTTCATTTCCATTATCTCCTCTTCCATTTCCTCCATTCAAATTAGCTGTACCAAGTCTAGCCTTTAATTGTGCTAATCGTTGAGCCGTTTCATCTCTCTCTCTCTCTTTGAACTCACTAAAGCTCTTTTGCTTGATTTTCCATTTTCTTTTGCCTACGAATTGACTTTATTGTTCTTTCCAACTCTAGGTCAAACTGTCTTCCTTGCCCTCTAGTAGTTCGGGGCATACAATCCTCCTTCATACAAGCTGCTTAAGAAAACGAAAATGCAAAAAGAAAAAGAAACAAATAAGTTACTCTAGGGATAAAAAGAAAAACAACAAGTAAATATCAAACTAGCTATAGAAACAAACATTCAAAAATTAATCCCCAGCAACGGTGCCAAAAACTTGTTTGTGAACTGCAAATGCACGGTTGTTGAAGTGAATAATAAATTGGTAAGAACCGAGTCGTGTCCATAGGGATTATGAGAAAGTTCAAATCTATGCTAGCTAATAGTGTTTGAAATCGGGTTAAATGGAATTTTTGTTGGACCCCGAACCTTGAAGCAAAAAATTTGAAATATGAAAATGAAAGTAAATGAGAGCTTTTGTATATAAATTATGTTATAGATGAATATGATATTAG
>JANZLD010017905.1:0-10806 GCA_026413575.1 Erythroxylum carthagenense
GCAAGAAATCATCCAATCACAAAATAACTATAAGTATATCACCCACCTAGTATCGCACGAGAATCCGACTACTGTTGTCCGTCCTCTTGCGATGGGAACTGATCTGTTTGGTTTCCTATATTGAACCAAATCTTAAATCAAATAATATTCAAGGAAAATTAATCAAGAAACTTCGGAAAACAAAGAATAAAAATTCGCTGAAAATGGGCCTTCGTCGCGGCGAAGCCTAGGGCATGGTCAATGACTAACTTACCCCTCCCTATAAGCCTAACTCCAACCCAACTTAAGTGAACTTCCCAAAATACCCTTACACAATTTAATCCTCTAATTTATTAATTAGCCTTAATTAACCTCAATTATACTCCAATTAATCCATACTAAGCCCAATTAAATCAAACTAAACCATAAACATATAATAATCACAATTCATGCTTAATCACGTCACAAGAATATATTCGGGGTCTAACAATTAACATTAACCCTTAAGTGAACAAATTGATTTGCAACTCCAAAAAATAACCTTTAACGTTAACATTCAAATTGTCCAATAAGCAGCTCTTTTGACTATGTATAAAACTCATATTCAATCAATTAGTGATTAAGTTTAAGAATCTTATGATATAAAGCGATCAAGATTAAGTAGTTATCCATTGGTTTAGTTAAAAAAGATTTAACATGAAATTAATGTGATTGATATATAGATAAATAAAAATTGGGAGAAAGACTAGCCAAAAAAAGGCAAGAACAGTAGTTGTAGTTAATAAACTGGGTGGATATGTAAAAGAGATTCTTTCTTTGCCATCACTTCGACATATATAAAAAAATATTGTGAAATCTCCTTTTTTGGGATCAATATCAGCAATGCAGTTCATCCAACGATAAACTTAATACGAATTAATTATAGAGCTATGACATAATCAAACCCCAACGAACAACCCTCCCCTCAAAAGCCACTCCTTACTCAAGTTTTATCTTTAAAAATATCATAAACAGAACTTCCAAAAAACTGGTTAACGGAAGGTATTGAAATGGGCTCGTGTGAGTAGGAAACAGAAAATATCTATTTTAGTTCTATCATCAGCCATAGGTTTCGATTCGAAATTGAATAGAAAAGTTCTGATTAAAGAAAGATTATATTATTATACATTAATTAATGTAAGAAATTCAAAATTTATGAAATTCAAATGAATCTTTTGGGATATTTAGGGTGGTCAATCTTAGGTTAGTTTTAAGGTAATTAGTTTGTTAGAAGTGGTTGATCAAAATAAAATAATTATGCATATTAATTGTTTAAAATTAACATTCCCTCAGTCATTGACTCATAATAGCAAAGTTGCGAATACTGTACTAGACTTAGTAATGAATTGAGTTTTGGTACGATATTGTATCGATATCGGTCAATACTGGGTACCGTTTCGGATAATTTTTTAAATTTATGAAGTAGTCCCTAAAATTTTTAAATTTTGCAAAATAATCCATTGGTATATTATACTGTTGTACTTTATACTTTATTAGTTTATTATTTACATCAACCCTATTTTCAAAAATTATAATAATAAATAATAATTACAATTAATAAAAAATAACAATAATTTTAAATATTTCACATATAAATAATAACCACGATTAATATAGAAAAGACAATCATCATCATACAAATATAAAATTAAGAATAATACAAAGTATTTAAAATATTACAATAATACAATTTTATCATTTTAATAAATAATAATTACATCAAAAGATTCAAAACATCCAATAAAAAGAATAATAAATATTCTTAAACAATTTACAAAAAGAGTTCATGATGAAGAAATAATCAAGGAAGTTAAACCTGAAACAAAACATTTACAATTACATTACATATATAAAATTTAGCATAAATATCAAATACAAGTAAAATTAAAAGAAGAGAAAAAACAAAAACCTGGACCGAAGTTGAATCGTCAACGAGAGGATAGCCACTATAACTGCACCGACCCTAGTGATCATTTGATACAAGATCCTCATCATTAAGAGGAGCTTCATCATCATTACCATTCAAATTTAATGCACTAAACGACATGTCAGTGCTTTCCCATCCAAGATTATCTTTCAAATCCAAATCATTCATATCAACCAAATTCGGTTCTTTAGAAACTTAATCTGCCAAAAGATCAATATTATCAATGAAAATTGGATCAGTTGAACTACTTGTACTATTAAGACTCCTAGTAAACAATTAAATTTAATTATTAGAAAATTATTAAAAAAATTATATCGAAATTAATAATGATAATAATAGAAATAACATACCTTTCCCAAAGCTTTAAATTGTAACAAACAAAAACCAAGTAATTCAACCTCTTGCGCTCCAATCTATTCCTTTTCTTTGAGTGTATAAATTCAAATGTGCTCCAATTTCTTTCACCCATTTTTGAATTGATCTCACCAAGCAATTGTAAGTTATAAGATAACAAAAGTAGTGTTATAAATAAAATAATTAATTTTCAACAAATAAGAAAAAGGAAATAACTAATACCTAGAGAAAGTTTTCCTCTTTGTCGAATAACAATCGGCATTCCAAAATCCCCATAAGACAACTTGTAAAGTTCCATTTGTGAGCTTAAAAGATCTTAATTCGCATCAATGCTAACAATTGTTGTAATGGTTAAAAGCATTGCTCTATTAACTTCAGCTTGCTTTGTAAGATCCAATTTAAAATACACACTAGGATTCAAAAATGCCCCAGCTGCAAACAATGGAGAAGAAAATTATCTTTCCCTTCTCTTATTAATGATTGAATGATATGGTGTGTATAAAAAAGGTTTATGTTTTAGATTGGCTTTGATTGCTTTCATCGCTCTCTCAATGTCATCAAAAATATAACCCATTGTTGGCTTTTCTTCACTATCAGTCAAGTGAAGCACCCTCACTAAAAGTTCACAAACTCGGATAACAAATTGACATTAAAGCCAAAATTCTCTATCTTCTAGTATAACATTACAAACCTCCACTCCAGCATTAGACCTAACATGCTAAGATGCAATCCACTTATCACTTGTAAACATTTTCCTTAACTCCTTTTTCATCGATACAAAAGGCTGAAGTGATAAGAAATTTGTGGTAAATCTTGTCATAGTAGGGTGACACAAATTCTTACTATTGGTAAATTCTTTTCTCGTCAAATTTAATACCCATGCATGATTATAAATGAACTTTGTCTCTTTTTTAGCTTTATGTATAGTCTCATTAATAATAGGAAAATACCTATGATCCCTTATATTCTCCAGCATTAGGTCAAAGCAATGTACAATAGAAAGAGTCCAAAAAAATGAATTATACATATTCTACAACCTTTTTCCTGCCGCTTTATAAGCAGAATTATTCTCAATAATAAACTAAACAATGTTTTCTGGCCCTACTTTATTCATAGCTTCATCAAATATTACAAACAAAGTCTCAGTATTTCTAATAAGGCTAGATATATCAATACATTTCAAAAACATAGAGCCATTTGAAGAATAAACCAAAAAATTTATAATAGACTCTTGTCTCATATTTGTCCAACTATCACACATGATTGAACATTTATAAGTACCCTTAATTCACTCTTGTTTCAACCAAATAACTTCTAATTTCATAAACAACACAACTCAAAAGTTTACCTCTTAATTCATTAATCGAAGGACCTTTATATCCTCGACCATAAGAGGCTATTGCATCCATCATAGGTTGATAATAATAAAACTGAGAATCATTAAATGATGAACCTGTATCATACCACTATCTAGCTACTACTATATCAACATTATGAGCTGCATCTCTTGATTGCATTGCACTGTGAATTAAAGGTTGGGCTCCAGGAGTTGTTCGTGGTGTAAAGAAACTAGTCACTTGCCTTCTTCTCTTCCTCAAATCAGATTCAAGTACTTTGTCTTGAGCCTGAGATGGAACACTACTAATACCAGTACTAGTACCAGTACCACTTCCACCTTTAACATTTCCAAAATCATCGTGAAAACTAGAAAGCAAACTTCCACTACCAATTTCAAAATTCGGTCTTTCCCTTCTATCTCTCTTATATTGATATTCATCAAGCAATATTTTCATTTGTCACTTCACATCATGACTTACTTTTTTCCAGGGTTTCATATTTCCTTTAACCCCAGCTAAATGTTTTTTTTAATCGGGTGATTTCTCTACCTTTCAAATGCTTGTTACAAAACAAGCAAATGGTATAGTTCCTTATACTGGGAACCAATGCAGCATGAGCCTAAGCTAGATCATTGAATCTTTTTGAAGTGGGTTGATCAGGAGTACTTGAACTTTCTTCCATTTATCTATACACAGGAAAATAAATAACACATAATTTTAGTACACAATATGCATATCTATCTTATATAATATAACTTATTATGTATGATTAAATTACACACAATTTAATTTCATAGAACACAATTCACTATAAGTCAAAAGCTAACAATTTGAAACATTCAATATATATAATAACACAAAACATACATCAATAATTTCCATTTTCAACAATTTCCAACAATTTCTATTTCTAACATTCACAAAATATTCATAATTTTATTTCCATTTTCAACAATTTCCAATTCCAACAATCACAAAACATTCATATTTTTATTTCCATTTATAACAATTTCCAATAATTTCTAATTCCAACAATCATAAAATATTTATAATTCCATTTTCATTTCCAACAATTTCCATCAATTTCTATTTCCAACAAATTCAAAACATTCATATTTCCATTTCTAACAATTTCTAACAAATTCTAATTCCTACAATTGCAAAACATTAATAATTCCATTTCTATTTACAATAATTTCCAATTCCAACAATCACAAAACATATATCAACAATTTCCAACAATTTCCAACAATTTTTATTCCCAACAAATATAAAACATTCATAATTCTATTTTCATTTTCAACAATTTTCAATTCCAACAATCACAAAACATTCATAATTCCATTTTCATTTCATCAATTTCCAATTCCAACAATCACAAAACATACATCAACAATTCCCATTTTCAACAATTTCTAATAATTTTTATTTCCAACAAATTCAAATTATTCATAATTTCATTTCCATTTCCATTTCCATTTCTAACAATTTCCAATTCCATTTCCAACAATTTCCAATTCCAACAATCACAAAATATTCATAATTCTATTTCCATTTCTATCAATTTCCAATTCCAGCAATCACAAAACATACATCAACAATTTCTAACAATTTCTATTTCCAACAAATTCAAAACATTCATAATTCCATTTCCATTTCCATTTCCAACAACTTCCAATTCCAACAATCATAAAACATTTATAATTATATTTCCATTTCCAATAATTTCCAACAATTTCTAATTTCAACAATCACAAAAACATTAATAATTCCATTTCTATTCCAACAGTTTCCAATTCTAACAATCACAAAACATTCATAATTCCAATTCAATTTCTAACAATTTCAAACAACTTCCAATTCCATTTACAACAAATATCAACAATTTCTAATTCCATTTTCAACAATTTTTAACAATTTCCATTTCTAACAATCATAAAACATTTATAATTCTATTTTCATGTCCAACGATTTCCAATAATCACAATACATTTTATTATAAACAATTTATTATAAAACCTTCTTCAATTTCAATTTATTATAAACATTTTATTATAAAACCTCGGACTCTTATCATATTTCATTCCATTTTATTATAAAACCTTCTTCAGTTTCATTTTATTATAAAACCAATAATTAGTTTGATAAAAATAATGTAAAATTTTCAATTTGATTCCAAGTGTCTTAACAAGTGCCCTTTTGCATTGCCAACTGAATGAAACCATTCAACTTCCCAACAGCCTAATTCAACTTAACAATGATCACCAAAAGGCCAAAGTAGTTTTACAACGCATACGTGGCACAACCAATGTCCAAGCAGAATTTGACGATTTCATCAATGCAAGTTCAATTTCTAAAACTGTTGATTCTCATGTAAAAAGGGTTTTCATTATATTCTAATTTTGTGCCTTAAATTGCAACTTTTTCTCGACCAATCCATCCAACTTCGAACACAAACAGGTTGCATTATGTTCTAATTTATGTCCTTAAATCGCTTAAAGACAATCAATCCCATTCATTTCTATGATAAATCGTAAATTCCTCTTGGCCAAACCGTGAACAACCAACACAAATGACAAATGTCACAAAATATAACAATTCAATTCCAACATTCTAACTAGTTCAGATACACTCATACACCCAACCAATTCAGATTATGCAAAACATTCTTCACAAAACTAACATCGTCCATCATCCAACCAATACCATAATCCATAATTCATCATCCATTCCAACATTCCAATCCAACACAATAAAAATTGCAATTAAGCATGAAAAATTCAAAATCAGAAAAAAAAAATCACAAAACCAAATCACTTGCTTTGGGTTGCTTTAGATCTTTGGCGGGTCTTCGGGTTTTGTCACGGGATAGAGGCGTCTCCAGTGGCTTCCTATGAAGATGAACTCAAGCTGTGACCTTCGGTGCGGTGGCATCGGGTAGTGTAGCTGTGGCGTCTTCGAGTCTCATGGAGGAAGGTTGAAGACGGTGGCGTCTTCAACTAACGCCAAGGGAGGAGCCTAGGAGGATGAGGGAAGGAGGAGAGATAGACAATGGGGAGGGGTAGAGATGGCAATGGTGGCAGCGGTGAGAGACGAGAGTGAGAGGGCGACAGTAAGGCTCGAGAGTGAGGTGAAAAGTGAGAAGAGATCGAAGAAGAAGAGTTGGGGGATTTTTAGGGTTATATTTTTTATAATTGCAATTTGGTCCTCCCAATTTCTGAATTGTACAGTACAAGTCGGTATATCCTAGTATTGTTGGTACCGGTTGAAAAATACCAATGTCGACCAGTATTTGAGGCCGATACTAATGATAAAGATACCAATTCATTTTCCGATTGATACCGATCGGTATGAAATGGTATCCATAATCTTGTATAATAGACATATGCCATTTTACAAATAAATGAACACATATTTCTAATATGTAGTTGAACCGTCATAAGTATAAATATGACTTTTCATGTAACAAATAGGAAGAAAATTGAAAGAAGAAAAACATAATAGTAATCCAATTGTTAATGGTATGAATTAGTAATCTTATTAAGATTACTTTTTATACATTTTAGGACTCATCATTTTCAAATTATATATTATTCATACCTTCAACATTGTAAAAGTTGTTAATATCTCTATCTTATTAATTTCTAAAATGTAACTTTGGGCTCACAATTTGTCTTTTGAATTTGACAACTTACAATAAGCACATGCTTCGTTGTTTTCATATTTTATTTATTTATTAAAACCGATACTCATCGGCTTGATGTCCTCATAATGTTGTTTCCTATGTGGGGCTAGGGCTAGGGCTTACTTTCCTAGTGACCATATTGATTCTCATTCTAATTTAGCGTACTTGTGTTTTCTTCCACTTATCACGAGTGTTGCCCACTCCCTTTCCATTTCTCTCATTCAACCACTACCCTTCTACCAATGACTTCTTTAAAGGTTATTCGTATAGGCTGAAGACAATCTTTTCTTTTTCTTGTAAGTAACTAATTCTAATTACTCGTCTTATTTATTTCCGGTTATGATCATTGTTCTTAAGAAGCTTATGATGTCCTTCATTTAAATTTTCTCTGTTTTTGCAGTCAGAATGCAGGCTTGTAGTGGTGCTAGTGGAGTGATGGATTCTTTACATAAGCAACATCTCATTTTGACTAGGGAACGACTGTTTCCCTTGACACGAAGTGGTAGTATCCCAGCTCCAGTAAAGCTCAATTCTTTGAGGCCCTGTGCAGCTTCTCAACTCGAAGGTAGCTTGGTCACAAAGGCGCAACCCTCGTTATCATTCCTTAAAATCGGAGGTAACCATTATCCTTATCTTAGTAGGTTTTGTCTTTTGTTTTATTATTTCTTATGAGAGATAAGGCCTGTTGTTTCCCCACAGGTCTCATTGTATAGTAGCTAGAGATGCCTATTCTCAATTTGTGTTCTCTTTTGTTGAACAAACTGAAATTTTGTTTCACAAATGGTCATATTATTTCCATTGAAATTAAAGTATACTATCATGTATTTACTGTATATATCGGGATTCATGATATGAATTGTTTTACTTCATTCCACAAACGAGCATTTATCTTCTTTTCTGCCCTCTATGTAGTGTTCCAAGCATGTTTTTCTGGAGGTATTATAAAACTATATGATTTTCCACGGTCCCAGTTGAAGAAAACATTAAATTTGGTAAATTGAGAGCTTGCTAAACCCCTTCGCCTACTTTCTAGTACTCTATTTTAGTGGTGTAATACAAGGAAACTAAAGAAAAAACACCTCTTTACTTGGTTGTGATATTGCACGCATCTGATAAGATGCAAGACCTGTATGGGACTGATTCTTTTGCACTAATTCCATTCTATTTCCAGCCGATGCTTGCAGCTTCCTGGATTATGGAACAAAGCAGATCCTGACGTGCATGCGATAATTAATAAAGAAAAGGGTCGATAGTGCAAAAGTCTTGAGCTCATTGCCTCAAAGAAGTTTACATCCCGAGCAGTTATGGAAGCAATTGGTTCATGCCTTACAAACAAGTATTCTGATGGATTACCTGGTAAAAGGTTAAAATTTCAATCCTATGCTAAGATGGCAATGTTGTTAGTCAATTCTTTTTAGGCTCTTTTTTGTTTTTGTTTCCTTCAATTTTTAATAATTGCTTTTTGTACAATATGAATAGGTACTATGGTGGAAATGAGCATATAGATGAACTTGAAACTCTTTGTCAGCAAAGGGCTTTGGCAGCATTTCACTTGGACGGAAGCAAATGGGGTGTCAATGTCCAACCGCTGTCTGGTTCTCCTGCTTTGAGGTTTATACAGCACTTCTTAATCCCCATGACCGAATAATGGTTAGTTGTGCCTTGCATTTTGCAATATATTTTTATTTTTTGTTTATTAAAATTTCAAGGCCTTGATTTGCATTCTGGCAATAAATTAGGGCTTGGATTTACCTCATGGTGGGCATTTATCTCATGGATTTATGACTCCTAAAAGACAAGTATCTGGTACACCAATTTACTTCGAATCTATGCCATACTGTCTTGACGAATCTACTGGTGAGGCATCTTTATTTTAGGTGTGCTTAGGAGTTGTTAGTAATGCTTGGAAACTTATTAATATCTTTTCAAGTTATTTTATAGGCCTAATTAATTATGATATGCTTGGGAAAACTGCCACTTTGTTTAGACCAAAACTCATCATTGCTGGTGCAAGTGCTTACCCATGAGATTTTGATTATCCACGAATGAGGAAGGTAGGGACTACATGTAGCTGATCCTATCCTTGCTACTATATTTTTTCTGTTGTCTATATAATCTTATTTGTCAATTATTAATTGCAATCATTGTGTTGTAAGATTGTGAATGAAGTGGGTGCATTTCTCATGATGAATATAGCTCATATAAGCGGACTTGTTGCTGCTTCTGTGGTTGCCAACCCATTCAAATACTGTGATATTGTAACAACAACAACACACAAGGTAGTTATTGTTGGGATTATCTTCTCTTGCTTAATGTTTCTAGTGTTGTGTATGTTGGAATCCTACCGTGATCGAATCACGGACGCAGTGGAAAATAAAAATTTTTACGGATTCCGAGCGGAATCCGATAATTGTTTAAACTTGAATAAAAACAAATCCGATTTAGAAATCATACCTTGTTCGCTTTTCGAAGAAAAACTGTGAATCTTTTTCTCTGAGTGATCAATCACGAGCTGTCTAATTATCCAGCCTCTGATGGTATCCACAAATCAACTTCCAAACTACCTTTGGAGGAAAAAGACAAAAAGTGCTAGCTTTCATAAAGCTCTTCCCTTTAAATAGAAAAATCAAGATAGTCTTTTATTAAAATTAAAAGTCTTTAATTATAATTAGAATCAAATTCTAATTCTAATTAATTTAATTTTAATAAAATCAAATATCTCATATTTGATTCTCAAAGTTTCTCAAACTTTATAATTAAGTCCAACTTAATTAAATTGATTTTTCTTTCACAAATTGCTCTTTGATGTGTGACCCATTAGGTTCCTAATAATTTGGCAATGATTATAAATTTTAATTCTAATTCACAATTAGAATTATCTTTAATTCTCCAATTAAATAATTCATAATCATAAATCATGATTGACGCCTAGCACCATGTCATGATTACCCAAATATCAGGAATGTCAAAGTGATTGACTTAACCTGTCCATGCATGGCTATAATTTATAATTTAATGCTTTCATCGTCTAATATTCTAATTGGACAGAGTATGGATATAGTGTTTACTCTTATCATCCAATTGTGTTCGTCCTTGCTAATTAGTAATTGATTTATAATTGAAATTTGAAAACTTCTTTTCAAATATCAATTCATTCTGGCCGGAGAATTCCATAAATCATTACCAATCAAGAACAGTAGAATATTCTCTCTAATTACTTTAGAGTGACGAATCCTTATCGACTTACTCAATTATCTACATATAGTTCATATTGTATCCAATTGCTTCCGACAGAATTATCCTAGGACAATTCATAAGTAGCATCAAAATATAATAATTCCCATACTAGATATATTAGTAATCTTAAGTCTGAGGATTAATTATACAACCATAATTATGAGATAATCCATAGACACATAAGTAATATTCCATTTGAAATTCTCATAATCGGGTCAGTTCAGTGACTTATTCTCTAATAATCACCC
>JANZLD010017926.1:0-10806 GCA_026413575.1 Erythroxylum carthagenense
CTACACTTTCCAGCTTATGACTTCTAACATTTCACATACAATTTTTCTAACTTCCAAGAAAAGTTTGGGGTCCAACAGTACTATTAGCCAACGATTTTAAAATCAGTTTTGCATGAAAAGACTAACAAAGCCCAAATTGAGGATTCAAAAATTATGAATCTAATTGAGGAAACTGAAAATTGATAATGAAACCAAATTTTGAGTTTGAATAGGAAATTGATACCTTGTGTTTGTTATATGAAGATTGTGTACAAAATAAAGATGATTGAGTAAAAGATTGTTAGAGAAAGCACAAACAACAACTTAGGCTATACATCTTAGTAGGAATATGATGAAATAATATTTGATGGCTACGGAAGTAAAAAGGAAGAAGAAGAGTGACTATATGTAATTGTTGCCAATAGACTTGACTGTTGGAGATATGCTTAAAGCTTATATTATAGAGTTTATAGGAACATAAGGTCAAAGTTTAGTTTTAATTGACCTTAAGCATAATAATCAATATCACATTGATATCATTAGAATATCATATGAGGTGTTATACGACAGAAAGAGTCGACCGCCTTTATATTTGGAGGAATAAGGCCTAAAAATAGTTTAAGGCCAAAATTGACGGGAGATGTTGATGATAAGTGAAATTGATGCGTATTAGAAATTAAGTGACTCAAGAAAGACAAATGAATTAGGTGGATGAACACCGAAGATCTGGAATAAAGTGATATAGACACATGAGTTAAGTGTATTTACACTAAAGAGATGTGAATTATTAAGCAATAGATGAATTTTTTATGAGAGTATTACCTTGCCAAGGTGTGCTCAGTTTGGGAAAAAGTATAAGATAAGCCGACATAAATTGGCCCACCTGAAATTATTGTAAAATTACACCATAACAAATGAGCTTGTAACACTAACGAAGATGTTTAAAATAGATAAAGTGTGATATGTGAGTATGCTAAGAAATATTGATATGATCTGACTAAGATTTATTGTCGACATAGGAAATGAGAATTTTGAGTAATTTGAAATATATTGAGGAAATAGACAAGATAGTGTGATATTTGGATAAGTAATTGGAAATTTGATTGATTCCATTGACTATAGTCAGGTGGAAAAGAATCATTTGAGGGAGAAAGCCACATGGGAAATGGAGGAGCTTCTGAGGAATTAGTACTCCTACCTATTCAACCATTCAGGTAAGAATTTTGAGGACGAAATTTTTTGTTAGGAGGGGAGAATTGTAACATGCCGTTATCCATATTAAGGCTAGAATTGTGATTTATGAGAAAGTACTGAGAAATTAGGAAATGCACATCATGTTTTAGTTAAATATGACATGCACATTTTTGCACATGAATATGATTGTACATGCATTCATTGACATTTTTAAGGTATAATTGATTTATAAATGCAATTAAAATTTGAATTGTGAGTTATTTGTGTTAAAATTTTATTTGGAGACCATTAGTATTATTTCAAAATTTTTGGTGAATTTGAGGTACATTTGGACTAGGACAAATGCCAAGTGGTAGGACAAATTGATACATGAAAAATTTGGATGATTAAGCCTAAAATTGAGTGACATTTCGCATAGTTAATTGGTGACAAATGGACTAGTAATTAAGTGACAAATGGATCAATTATTGTGTGATAAGTGGACCAATAATTAGGAGACACATGGACTGATTAATTGGTGACATATGGCAGCATCTAAAGGGGATTAGTGGCCACATATTGATTAGGCAAATGTAAGACATGCCTTAGGACAAATATTGTGCTGTAAAGTTGACACCTAGCATGTTGATGGAGCAAATTGCAGCAGCAATTTTTCTGCTATTTCTCTCACCTTTCTCCAAGAAATTGCTCCAACTTTCTCCTCTATAATTTTCCTTAACCCTAGCTGAATTGTTGAGCGAAAACTAGCTTTTTTCCTTACACAAAATAGCAAAGAAAACTAGCTGAAAGTTAGCTTCATCTTGCTGTCCAAAATAAACCTGTTTTCATCGTAAGTTTGTGATGAATTTTGCTTACATGGAGACTTGATTTAATCTGAAGTTTGAGCTGAAATGAAAGCTTAACAAGTAAGTGACAATCTGATCTTTATGATATGTTTGGTAGTATGAGAACTATGCTTGAATTGGAATGACATATATGAGATATTGGTGAAGATGTATGTTGGAATATTATGAACTAGAGACCTTTCGTTGAATAAACTTCAGGATTTTGATGATATCTTGAGCTATTGATATCCAAATACATTGATAATTTATTTAGAATAAATTAGAGACATACGTCTACAACTTTCTTGAAGAAATCAAATGTGAATTCTATCTCTAAGCATTTCAAAATCTAGTTGGAATTAGAGTTAGGAGTTCTGATATAGTTTAAAAATAGTCTGAACTGTTTTAGGTGTAACTTTCAGTATAGTAAATCAAATTGTATGATTACGGTGTTATTAGAAACTAGATCATTGTTCTTGTCATAATGATCATGCAAAGTTATCCCAAAAGGGGGTGCTAGGATGAAAATGTTGAGGTGTACAGGAATTTGATAACTGGAATATTTTTACTGAACGTGCTTCGGTATTGTGGCTATATTTTGATCTGTAGATTTAAATTGAAGTAGAGACATTTGGCTACAAATGTTAAGAAGAAATTGAATTTGAATTCTGTCCTTAAGGGTTTTGAAATTGAGCTTGAAAGTAAGTCTTAGCTTAGGCAGTACCACTATCAGGAATAGAAATCAGGTCTTATTGTTATTGAATAAATTGAATTGATATAGGCAAAATCAAAAAAAGATTCTTTACAGAGTTATAGCTTATTCTCTTAGCTTTTGATTGGTATAAAGTTTGTAATTTTTGGATATTGGAATTGAGAGATATGAGGTGTACAACTTGAATGCATGATCATACATTAGCCAAAATTTTAAATGCACACAGTTTGTGGTATTTTGAATATAAATCATAGAATAATGAACCAAATTGAATGATCTTGGTGTCATTAGAAACTTAAAACATTGGAGAACAACTTTTTAGAAGGAAGTGTTGCCTAATTTTGTCAATTACCTTATCAAAATAATTATCTAATGTTGACTCGAAAGCATATTATGAGAAAACAATCTGCAATGATCAATTGGGTTATGAAATTAGTTTCACATTGTTTTATTATGGTCCAAACCATGAGTACAAATTATTAATGAGGGTTTTGCTATTTGAATCATATGGTGAGAAAATCTTGATAAGATACCCAAAATTGTCATTGGACATGCATTGTGCATATTCATTGTGCATATTGTCTATACATTGATGTGCATAAAGAAAGACATACATTTGTGCAAAATTGTGATATATGTAAATGTTTTTGTATGATATAGAGGAGCACATTGGATGCTGGTCAGATATTGCTGAACCATCTAGGCAATAACATATTTGAGTGTATTATGTTTTGGACCCTGAAATTTTTTCTTTAAGTTAAGCATGATTTAAAATAATTTTGAGGTTTTGATAGATTTAACTTTTGGAGTTAAAATTATGTCAAAGTTAGTAGGAATTATTGAACGGGTTAGTTAAATTAAGGTGTTAATGTAATAAGGATGTTCAAGGACATTTTTGGGAGATCACCTAAGCATAAAAGAAGATAAGCTTATATGGAAGGGTAAAATGGACTTTTTGGGCTCATCAAGGGTAGAAATGAAAAAAAAATGTTGTCTTGCTTGTTAAAAGGAGAAAAACGTGAATTGAAGGGGGGAAAGAGTGAAAAACGAAATTAAGAGAGAAGAAGAGAGGTTTCGGTGAAAGAAGAAAAGAAGAGAAATCAAGTTTGTTAAGGTAGGTTAACCATCTTTTCTTCTTGCTTTATTAAAGGAATGGGTTATGTTGAGGATGAAGGAGTTAGAGA
This sequence comes from Erythroxylum carthagenense, assembly GCA_026413575.1. NCBI lineage: Eukaryota > Viridiplantae > Streptophyta > Magnoliopsida > Malpighiales > Erythroxylaceae > Erythroxylum > Erythroxylum carthagenense. The sequence goes on from JANZLD010017926.1 coordinate 3,894, forward strand.
GAGAAAGGGGTTTGTGTAGAGAATGAAAAGTTTATGTTGGAAGAAGATGAATTAGGAGAACCCAATTGATTTTAGGGTTTCTAAGCTAGGTCTTAGGTTTTCTAATCTAGATGGACTATTGGTAGGTTAGATTTGAGCTTAATTTGTGTTTGTTGTAATTTTTGTGATTTTTGAAGTTTAAGAATTTTATTGGAATGTTGCTTTGAACGGAACCTTGGTTGTTTTAGGAAATTAAGGGAATCCTACCCAGGAGCAAAGGGAAAGGCAAGCTTGACTTGGATTTTCGCAAGCTAATTAGGTGGGTAATGTATATATAGTTATAATGTAATTGGGCAAATTCTTACCTATGTGTGTGTATGTTGATTTGCTTGAAATTGATTTGTTTGAAATTGAAATAATTATGAATGTTTGGAAATGCAATATGCATTGTGATTATGTTATACCTTGTAAAAGTCTATAACATTTTGAATTAGATGAAAGGAAGAAAAAGCCTAAAAGTATGTGCATATGATTAAATTGAGCATAAATTGGTTGTGATTGGGCAAGAGAGAGGAACCAGTTTTATTAGTCACGTGCATGTTGACTTATAGTCTTCTCTCGACTACCCACTTGAGGCCACGAGATCTTGAGAAGTTGAACTCATTCTGTTCACAAAGTAAACTTCAGTTTCTCCGTTTCGTTCCACGGAACTCTCTAGTCATTTGTTATGCATTGCATCTTTAAATTGTCAAGCATGGTGCATAGTTGAGTGTTATGTTTAATAGCTGAAGTTTATGCTATGTATTATAAGTTTAAGTTAAACTGATCAAATGCTCAAATTTCTAGGTATACATGTACATATGCTTGAATATGTGGTCAATTGCCAATGATTATAAATATATTAGCCACTGAGCTATGTAGGTTAGCAATTAAACACCCACTATTCCCTCCTTAGGTGTAAAATGAGAAGGTTAGCAAACCTTACAAGGCATCGAAAACTCCAAGATATTAGAAACTTTTGTAATTAAGTTAGTTCGATCACTTTTGGACAGCTTTATAAGCATGTTAAACATTGAGCATCCTATGTATGTTGTATTTTGTTTTAAGCCTTTGATTATAATGTAATATGTAATTAAAGTTATTTATGAACTTCTTTTGATTTAGCAAATGAGTTTAGAATTAAAAAGTTCCCCAGGTGGATGTGTATATTTCTTTTGTAGTTATACATTTCATAACCCAAGTCTTTCCTAGGTGTAGAAATTGTGTGCTAACTTTAAGGGAACAACTGCATTAATCAGGCTAAATTAGTCAAAGTTTCCTTTTGGAAAGTTATAACTTATCTTTCTAGCTTTTCAACGGTATATAGTATGAAATTTTTGGACATCAGAGTCGAAAGTTATGGTCTTTATAAGTGGAGATGCTCAGGAATACAGTTTGTATCATCTAGTGATGATGTATGATGACATATCGTCTGGTGATGACATATCGTCATGGTCATGACGTGTAGTCTGGTGATGACATGTATCATCTGTGCACTGTTCATATAATCCTATTGTCAGGTCCAATTTTGACCCTATAGATGATAGAATCTGTTTTGGAGGTCTTCCTGAAAGTTGTAGATCTTGAAATCTTCTTTTAAACCTTCTAAAGAACACTTTTATCCGATATCTTTTGAGAAAGTTATAACAATTTTTTTCAATTTGTTTGACCCTTTGTTTGGTTTCATCTGACCCTATTGTCTGGTACACTTTTGACCCTGTAGATAATAGAATCTGTCTCAAGGTCTTCATGAGATTGTAGATCCTAAAGTCCTTTTTTGAACCATGTAAAGAAAACCTTAATCTGATATCTCCAGAGAGAGTTATGAAAATTTGTCCAATTCATTTGATCTTTCATCTGGTTTCGTCTGATCCTATCATCTGGTCCAATGTTAACCCTATATATGATAGAATCTATCTTTGAGGGCTTTATGAAAGTTGTAGATCTTGAAGTCCTATTTCCAACCATCTAAAGAACACCTTGATCTGATATCTCTAGAGAATGTTATGAAAATTGTTTTCCAATTTTTCTGTCCCTTCATCTAGTTTCACCTGGCCCTATAGTCTGGCCCACTTTTTCCCCTGTAGATGATAGAATTTGTCTTCAAAGTCTTCATAAAAGTTTTAGATCCTGAAGTCCTCTTTCCAATTGTCTAAAAAAACCTTAATCTAATATCTACACATAAAGTTATACTAATTGTCCCAGAATAGGTTCAATATTGTTGAGGCAAGTACTGTTTCATTTTAATACTCCAAATGCTGGGCTCTAGAAGCGGGGTCTAGCATTGTTTGGTATCAAAGATTAGGTTTTTCCTAGGCTTAGAATACATAGTAGGATGAATTGTTATATTACTTGATTACTTGTTGCATTGTGAATTGATTGAATTCTATTAAGTGACATACATGTCATGCATACATGTAGGGATTAGGATTTTAAAATGAACTGTAAGCTAATAGTTAGTGTTTACATTGAAGGAGTAAGATGCGACCTTGTAGAAGGACATGAGGAGTATTTCAAGGATCGATTGCACCTAAATCTTCACCAATGGAGGAGAGTACTGATGAATTAGTAGCCTCAGAAAATGTTGAGGCTTTTATAGGGCGAGGTAGTGAGCCCGTTCGGTCACAAACTCGAGAGTCTCCTCTTTCGTAGGAGCAAGTGCCTACTATATTGGATCTAAGGATGTTTTAGGCATTTGTTTAGGCCTTTGGCCAGATGTCGCAATCTTCTACCCCGGCCTTAGTCAAGAAGGGGAAACAGTTTGATAAGCTCAAGAAGTATGGGGCAGTGGATTTCTATAGGACAACAGATCCAGAAGAAACCGAGACTTGGTTGAGAAAGACCGAGAGGATACTAGATCAGATGGATTCTGAGGATGATGAGACAATTGTGTACACTGTAAGCTTGCTACAAGGAGATGCCCTGTGTTAGTGGGAGAGTGTGCAAGGAAGCTAGATGAGACCGTCAATGCTAGCATGGAAGGACTTCTTAGCTACTTATAAGAAGAAGTACCTATCTGAGGTGTACATTCAGCAGAAGCAGAGAGATTTTCTGAGTCTCACCCAGAGGGAAATGATGGTGAGTAAGTATGAGCATCGGTTAACACAGCTATTCCGGTATGTAGAAGAGCTGATTATGAGTAAGGTAGCTAAGTGTCGTAGATTCGAATTGGGGTTGCATCTAACTATTAGGGAGAAAGTGGTGGTATAGAGTTTTCATAATTTTCAATAGCTAGTTGAAGCGGCTCTAAGTGTTGAGAACATTGAGAAAATAAAGAGCACCGTGAGCAAAAAGAGAAAGGGGAGAGAATAGTTCAAGAGGGGAGGTGGTACTTCTATGCTTGAGAATAGTGCCAGGACTTTCCCTATATAGTCTAAGGAGAGGAGCAGTGGGGCGAGCAGGTACAAACTAATGAGAACTTCTACTGTATCTCATCAAGCCTCTACAGTAGGAGGCAGCAGAAAGGGATATGGGGATAAGCCACCCATTCTTAAATGAGAACATTGCGGAAGTTTTCATAGAGGGAAATGTTATCTACTGACAAGATCATGCTTCAATTATGGAGAGAAAAGACATATGGTAACAGAGTGTCCGAAGTATGCAAGAAGAGAGGGAACATAGATGCAAGCTTCGAGGAGAACTAAGACAGTGGGACACAAGACAGCAACTGAAGTGAGCAGCTTTGATGCAGCTAGGAGGGTGAATCCTCCAGGAAGATCAAAGGGGCAAGCACCAGCTAGAGTGTTTGCAATGATACGGGAGGGCGCAGAGATAGCTCCAGAAGTTGTGACTGGTATGATTAAATTATTTGATGATGATGTAATTGTTTTGATTGATCTAGGTTCTACCCACTCTTTTGTTTCATTAGGTAAAACTATGTATAGTAGAGAACTAAGCCTATTGGATACCCCTTTAGTGGTTAGTTCTCTAATAGGCCACTATATTGTGATTAGTCAAGTTTATAGAGATTGTGAGATACATATTAGTGGGGGACATATAGTGGTAGATTTAATGCCATTGAAGATGGGAGGATTAGATGTGATTTTGGGTATAGACCCTTTAAAGAAATATAATGTCAACTTAGATTGCAACTGAGAATTCAGACTTATTTTGTTCACGGTGTAAACTTCAATTTTTTTGTTTCGTTCCACAAAACTCTCGAGTTATTTGTTATGCACTGTATCTTTAAATTGTCGAGTATGGTGTATAGTTGAGTGTTATGTTTAATGGCTGAAGTCAATGCTCTATGTGTTATAAGTTTAAGTTAAATTGATCAAATGCTCGAATTGCTAGATATACATGTACATATGCTTGAATATTTGGTCAATTGCCAATAGCTATAAATATATTAGCCACTGAGCTGTGTAGCTCACCCTACTATTCCCTCCTCAGGTATAGAACGAGAAGGTTAGAAATCCTTGCAAGGCATCGGAAACTCCAAGATATTAGAAACTTTTGTAACTAAGTTAGTTCGATCACTTTTGGATAGCTTTATAAGCATGTTAAACATTGAGCATCCTATGTATGTTGTATTTTGTGTTAAGGCTTTGATTATAATGTAATATGTAATTAAAGTTATGTATGAACTTCTTTTGATTTAGCAAATCAGTTTAGAATTGGAAAGTTCCCTAAGTGTATGTGCATATTTCTTTTGTAGTTGTACATTTCATAATCCAAGTCTTTCCTAGGTGTAGAAATTGTGTGCTGACTTCAAGGGAAAAACTAGACTAATTTAGGCTAAATTAGTCACAATTGCCTTTTGGAAAGTTAGCTTATCTTTCTAGCTTTCTAAGGGTATATAGTATGAAATTTTTGGACATTAGAGTCGAAAGTTATGATCCTTATAAGTGGAGATGCTCAGGAGTATGGTTTGTATCGTCTAGTGATGACGTATCATCTAGTGATGATGTATCGTCTAGTGATGACTTATCGTCTGGTGATGACGTATCGCCTGGTGATGATGTGTCATCTGGTGATGACGTGTCATATGATGATGACATATCACCTGGTGATGACGTGTCATCTGGGGATGTTGTGTATCTTTTGTGCACTGTTCATCTGATCCTATCATCTGGTCCAATTTTGACCCTATGGATGATAGAATCTATCTTTGATATTTTATGAAATTTTTAGATCTTGAAGTCCTCTTTCGAACCATCCAAAAAACACCTTAATCCGATATATTTAGAGAAAGTTATGACAATTTTTTTTCCAATTTGTCTAAGCCTTCGTCTGGTTTCGTCTGACCCTATCGTCTAGTCCCCTTTTGACCTTATAGATGATAGAATCTATCTTCAAGGTCTTCATAAAAGTTGTAGATCTTGAAGTTCTGTTTCGAACCATCTAAAGAACAACTTAATCTGATATCTCTAGAAAAAGTTATGACAATTTTTCCAATTCATAAAAGTTGTATATCTTAATTTTTTTGAACCAGTCAAAGAACACCTTAATCCAATATTTTTAGTGAAAGTAATGACAATTTTTCCAATTCATCTTACCCTTCATCTAGTTTCATCTGATCCTATCGTTTGGTCCAATTTTGACCTTGTATATTATAGAGTCTATCTTCGAGGTCTTCATAAAAGTTGTATATCTTGAAGTCCTTTTTTGAGCCATCCAAAGAACATCTTAATCCAATATATTTAGAGAAACTTATGAAAATTGTTCCAATTCCTTTGAACCTTCATCTGGTTTCATCTGACCCTATTGTCTGGTATACTGTGGCCTGTAGATGATAGAATTTGTCTTTAATGTTTACACGAAAGTTGTAGATCTTAAAGTCTTCTTTCGAACCATCAAAAGAAAACCTTAATCCAATATTCATAGAGAAAGTTAAAAGGAGTATTACAAGGATCGATTGCACCTGACTCTTCACTAAGGGAGGTAAGTACTGATGAATTAGTAGTCCCATGAAATGCTGAGGGTTTTGTAGGGAAGGATAGTGAGCTCGTTCGGTCACAGATGCACGAATATCCTCTTTCGTAAGAGCAAGTGCTTGCTTCATTGGATCCGAGGATGTTTCAGGCCCTTGCTCAAGCCATAGGCCAGATGTCGCAATCTTCTTCTCCAGCCCTAGTGAAAAAGGGGAAACAGTTTAATAAGCTCAGGAAGTATGGGGAAGTGGATTTCTATAGGACAACGAATCTAGAAGAAGTCGAGACTTGGTTGAGAAAGATCAAGAGGATACTGGATCAGATGGATTATGAGGATGATGAGAAAGTTGTGTATGCTCTAAGCTTGCTACAGGGAGATGCTTTGCATTGGTGGGAGAGTGTGTCAGGGAGCCAGATGAGACCGCCAGTGCTGGCATGGAAGGACTTCTTAGCTGCTTATAAGAAGAAGTATTTGTTTGAGGTGTACATCTAGCAAAAGCAAAGAGAGTTTCTGAGTCTCACCTAGAGGGAAATGACAGTGAGTGAGTATGAGCACTGGTCTACACAGCTATCCCAATATGCAGTAGAGATGATGATGAGTGAGGCAGCTAAGTGTCATAGGTTTGAATTGGGGTTGCATCTAGCTATCAGAGAGAAAGTGGTGGTGCAAATTTTTTTTGATTTTCAATAGCTGGTTGAAGCAGCTCTGAGGGTTGAGAACATTGAGAACATGAACAGCACCGTGAGCAAAAAGAGAAAGGGGAGAGAACAGTTTAAGAGGGGAGGTGATACTTCTATGCCTGAGAGGAGTGCCAAGACTTTCGCTGTGCAGTCTACTGAGAGGAGCAGTGGGGTAAGTAGGTTCAAACCGATGAGAAGTTCTACTGTTTCTCATCAAAACTCTACAGCAGGAGGCAGCAGAAAGGGAGATGGGGATAAGCCACCTGTTGGACCCCAAACCTGTTTTCATAATATTATTAAGTATGGGTTATGTTAATTGTATGATTTATGGTATAATTTGA
>JANZLD010017983.1:0-10800 GCA_026413575.1 Erythroxylum carthagenense
AGTGATGGCGGTAGAGGTCGGGCTCTACATTAAAAAGGTGCCTTTTTATTATAGAGCCCAGCCTCTACCGCCATCACTCCAGGTATTGTCCTCTTTGGCACTTGCGTTAGTCACGACTCGAACACAAGACCTCAAGGTTTTGTTCCACTTTAAGTGGAAGCCTCTTACCATTTAGCCAGGTATCAGAGCCTCTTTTAATTGTTAATCTTGGATTAATGGCTTGATTATTGTTGTTGATTTGTGTTTAATGATTCGGGAAAGGACAAATAACATTGGTGACTATTTTTTGTTAAAGTTTGGAACTTGTTTCCTGATGCTGTTTTGGAAATTGTTTCCCGAAGGCTTGAAATTCTTTCTGTCTGATTTTTTTTAATCATTTATGCATTGATTTGGAAATTTCATTCTATACGCATATACGGTGATTAATGGGTTTCCTGAAGTCTTTGTTATTCGATGAATGTTTTGTGTCGCTTTTGGAAATTGTTTCCTCTGCCGCGTCCTATCTACTGATTATACATGATCTATTTTAAACAAAAGCATGAATGAGTTTGTGCGTTTAATTGAAGTCATGTAATCAAATTTTTAGGGTTTGTCGAAACTCTTTATATTGGTTGCCTTGTTAGAAATCCCCGATTTTCTAAAATCCCTAATTTGAGCATGTGATATGTTGATTTCCAGAATGCATGTATATGTTTTGGTTTTCTGGGTTATTAATTTGTGAATACTGCTATCTGCGTTTTCCCTCTCCTTTGCGTTTGTGTTTGCAATTTTCTGGATTTTTTCTAGTCATCTGTGTTTTCTCCATCGTTTGTGGAAAATCGATGGGAGAGTAACACCCATCAAAACGCGACGCGACACCATCGCTAGATGATGGTGTTGCCGGCGTTGATAGCGTCTCCGATGACGCCACAAGATGTGAGAACCGTCGGGTAGAGACCCATGGTTGAAGCTTCAGTTTTTCCTTGGAGATTCGACATGCATAGGATCGTGTGGGAACATGGTTGCGGTTGATGGGTCGTGGAAAAGTGGAAGGATTGGAGATGAAAACGTGGACAAAGTGGAAGAAAAATCCACAAGAAAGGAGAGAGAAAACGTGGAGAGAGAGGGAGGAAGGTTGGGGAAGACGACGGGCGCGTGTGGGACACGCACCCGCGCCTTCCATGAGCGTGGGGCACGCTCCACGCGTGTCAGCACTGGCACGTGCACTGCATGCCCCAAACACCCTACGTCCCCCCTTCCATTTTTTAAATTTTAATTTTATGTTTTAAATTGTTTTAAAACCCCAATTAGTCTTTTATTAATTTAATAGATATTAAATTAATAAATACTCCTAATAAAAATAAAAGTTGTTTTATTAAATTTGAAAATTGTTTTCAAAGGATTATTTATTAGGAAGGGTTTTGGAATTTAATTTAATTTTTCAAGAGTTGAATTATTAAATTAAATTTATTTTTCAAATCAACAATTAGAATCAAGCCACATTAGTAAATGATTTCTTTCATAATTGGATTATGTTTGAAATTATAAATATAATGAGATTATATTATTTTGATGAGACCATAAATTTTGAAATTTTAAATCCCTCGATAAAATATTAAGTACACGTTATGAACGTGATTGTTGTCTTCCATTATTTGAGAATAAAACCAGAGTTTTGTTTAAAGTAAGATTTGTTGAGTAAACTCAAGGTCTCTTTAACCCGAATATGTTTTAATCTCAAATTAATGGGTTCTACTTAACTAAAATTGTATGATTTGGATGAGTAAACTCATGATCATATAATTTTAGAGACAAGGTTAGGAATAATATATTTGATATATTTTGGCAAAAGTTGTCACCTAACGGTACTAGGAGTCACATGAGATGTGATTGAAAATTGTTTTCTACCTAATTTATTTTAATTGGTTTGTTGAGCAAACTCAAGATCAATTAATTTTAAATAGGATCCTAGCCTACTAAGAAATTATTTGATAATTTTTCGATATAATAGTGAGGGCTATTATTTTGTACAAAATAGTGGGAGTAATCAAATAAATTTAAAGTCCTTATTTTATTTGATTTTTGGATATAAACTAATTTACGCTCCTTTTATGTTTTTCCGGTTATTGAATTTGAAGATGAGTACGAACCTGACTTTGAGGAGCATATTGGATGCTAACAAGCTGACTGGACACAACTATTCGAAGGGTTTTAAGAAGAACAAGAACAAGAAACAGAAGGCTTCTACTAATGTAGTAAAAGCCAAAGGAGGTGTCAAGAAGAAGAGCAATGACAAGGGCACTTGTTTTAATTGCGGAATTGAACGGCATTGGAAGAGGAATTGTCCCTCTTATCTTGCTAACCTGAAAGAGAAAAGGCTTAAGGAAGCTAGATCTTCAGGTATGTTTATGATTGAGATCAATCTTTCTACTTCTGTTCCACACTCTTGGGTATTAGATACTGGTTGTGGTTCTCACTTGTGTAATAACATGCAAATGTTAACAAGGAGTAGATCATTGAAGAAAGGTGAAGTGGACCTGCGAGTTGGCAATGGAGCAAGAGTTGCTGCATTAGCTATAGGGACTTGTAATTTAGCTTTGCCTTCTGGCCTTATATTGGAACTCGATAATTGTTATTATGTTCCTGTTATTACAAGAAACATCATTTCTATTTCTCATTTGGATTTGAATGGATTTGTCTTTATTATTAAGAATAACAGTTGTTCTTTTTATAAAGATGATGTTTATTATGGATCTGGATTGCTTACAAATGGTTTGTATGAGTTAGATCTAGAAAGGCCAATTCTCAACATAAATAGTAAGAAAAGTAAATTAAGTAACCAAACTCCATCTTACTTATGGCATTGTAGGTTAGGTCATATCAATGAAACTAGAATCACAAAATTACATAAAGAAGGATACTTGGATCCTTTTGATTATGAATCATATGAAATTTGTGAATCTTGTTTATTGGGAAAGATGACCAAACTACCCTTTAAGGGAAAGGGACAACGTTCTAGTGAGTTACTAGAATTAGTACATTCAGATGTATGTGGACCTATGTCCACAAATGCTAGAGGTGGATACACATATTTCATTACATTCACAGATGACCATTCTAGATATGGTTATGTGTACTTGATGAAACAAAAGTCTGAATCATTTGAAAAGTTCAAAGAATTTAGACTAGAGGTAAAGAAACAAACTGGAAAAAGTATTAAGACACTTAGATCTGATCGAGGTGCTGAATACTTAGACCACGAGTATTTTGGTTACTTAAAGGAGAATGGGATTCTCTCACAATGGTCTCCTTCTATAACTCCATAACATAATGGATTTTTTGAGAGGAGAAATTGTACACTATTAGATATGGTACGTTTCATGATGAGTCATGCAGTCCTTCCTATGTCCTTTTGGGGATACACAATTGAAGCTGTAATATATGTTCTAAATAGAATTCCATCTAAATTGGTTGATAAGACATCATATGAGATATGGACTGGTAGAAGACCTAGATTATCATACTTAAAGATTTGGGGATGTGAAACTTATATGAAGCATGCTATATCTGATAAACTTCAAGCTAAATCAAACAAATGCAAATTTGTGGGATATCCAAAAGAGAGTTTCGGTTATCAATTCTATCATCCTATTGAGCAAAAGGTGTTTTTCTCAAGACATGCTACGTTCTTATGAAGAGAATTCATTCTCAAAGAAAGTAGTGAGAGAGAGGTTGAACTTAGAGAAGTTCAAGAGCACAAATTACACATTAAAATGGAACAAGAACCTCAAGTTGATACATATGATGTACAATCAAGAGTTTAAGAGATACATAGTCTGTGACGAACTAGTAGGATACGTCGTCCTCCCACTAGATTAGATCTACATATTGAGCAAGGAAAGGGTAAAGTATTACTCGTACATGATGAACCTACTGATTTTAAGGAAGCAATGTCAGACATAGATTCTTTAAAATGGCAAGAAGCCATGAAATCCAAAATGGAATCCATGGACACTAACTAAGTATGGACTTTGGTGGATGCACCTAAAGCTATAGTACCTATTGGGTGCAAATAGATTTTTAAGAGAAAAACTGACATGGATGGAAATGTACATACATATAAAGAAAAGTTAGTGGCAAAAGGTTACAGATAAAAAACAAGGAGTTGATTTTAATGAAACTTTTTGGTCAGTAGCAATGCTTTAAATCTATAAGGATTTTATTAGCTATAGCTGCATACCATGATTATGAAATTTGACAAATGGAAGTCAAATAAGCATTTCTCAATGGGAATTTGCATGAGGATGTGTAAATGACACAACTTGAGGGTTTTTAATCCAAAGAATTTCCTGATCAAGTACGCAAGTTGCAAATGTCCATTTATAGACTGAAGCAAGCATTGCAGAGTTGGAGCATCCGTTTTGATAAAATAATCAAAGAGTTTGATTTTATAAAAAATGTGGATGAACCTTGCGTTTACAAGAAGGTAAGTGGGAGTGCGGTTGCTTTCTAAGTGCTTTATGTGGATGACGTATTGCTTATTGGAAATGATATTTCAATGCTCTAGTCTATTAAGATATGATTATCTAAGAACTTTTCGTGAAGGATATGGGAGAAGTAACTTATATACTAGGTATAAAAATCTATCGAGATAGATCAAAAAGTTTGCTTGGATTATCTCAATCCATGTACATAGATAAAATGCTAAAGAAGTTTAGCATGGAGAATTCAAAGAGGAGATTCTTACCGATATTGTATGGGATTTCTCGCTCACAGAATATGTGTCCAAAGACACAAAAGGAGAGAGGCAAAATGGATTATAGTCCATATGCTTTGGCAATTTGATCAATCATGTATGTGATGCTATATACTAGACCAGATGTTGCTTATGCTTTGAGCATAACAAGCAGGTATCACGCTAATCTCGGTGAGTGTCACTGGATGGCTGTGAAAAATATCTTGAAGTACTTGAGAAGGACTAAAGATATTTTTCTGATCTATGGAGGAACTAAGCTGAGAGTTCAGGGCCATTTAGATGCTAGTTTCCAGTCTGATCAAGGAGAAAGTAGATCACAATTAGGGTATATTTTTACTCTTTGTGGTGGCGTCGTTAGTTGGAAAAGTTCCAAACAACTAACCATTGCAAATTCAACAACTGAAGCTGAGTATATTGCAGTTTCTGAGGCAACGAAGGAAGCAGTTTGGATCAAGAAGTTTATCACTAAACTTGGAATGGTTCCTAGCACTGTTGATCTGCTAGTAGTGTATTGTGACAACAATGGTGCTATTGCACAAACAAAGAAACCTAGGTCTCATCAACGGTCCAAACATGTATTCAGGAAGTTTCACTTAATCAGGAGATAGTGGAGAAAAAACATAGCATTGGAGCGAGTTCCCACTGAAGAGAATCTAGCAGATCCTCTTACTAAGCAATTGTCTCAAAAGAGACATGATCGACATATGGATGGATATGGTATTATATTCATAAGGGATTGACTTTAGTGCAAATGGGAGATTGTTAATTTATGCCCTTTTAGCCAATCAATTGGATGCAAATTAATGTATAACATTATTTTTGAATTAATGAAAAGGCTGTATTTATCTTTATGTATTAATTTAAATAATATTTTATTTTTAATATTAAAGATAAAATCTTTGAAATAATTACTGTGTAATTGAAATTATAATGAGATCATAATTATGAGATTCAATTTACACTTATGTGTTATTCCTAAATGTCAATAGTTGTAGTTTCATCAAGACTGGATATTGTTGAAATAGTAAAACTAGCACATATTATGTTTCTTTCTTATAAAGAAAGTAATTAATCTCATAAATTAAAGTATAGAGATATTTAAACTATTATGTGGGTGATTATTAGATAATAAGTTACTGAATTAACCCGATTATGAGAATTCCTGATGGAATATCACTTATGTGTCTATGGATTATCTCATAATGATGGTTGTATAATTAATCCTAGACTTGAGATTACCATGGTATCTAGTGTGAGAATTAATGTATTTTGATGCTACTTATGAATCATCATAGGGATAATTCAGTTGGTAGTAATTGGATACAGTATAGACCATATATAGATAGATGAATAAGTCAATATAGGATTCGTCACTCTAAAGTAATTAGAGAGAATATTCTACTGTTCGTGATTAGTAATAATTTATGGAATTCTGTAGCTAGAGTGAATTGATATTTGAAAAGGAGTTTTCAAATTTGAATTATAATTCAATTACTAATTAGCAAGAACAAACATGATTGGATGATAATATACTATATCCACACTCTGTCAATTAGAATATTGAATGACGAAAGAATTAAATTATACATTATAGCCATGCATAGATAGGTTAAGTCAATCACTTTGACATTCCTGATATTTGGGTAATCATGATATATTGCTAGACGTCAATCATGATTTATGATTATGAAATATTTAATTAGATAATTAAAGATAAATTAAAAAAGTTTTAATTTATCCAATTCTAACTGTGAATTAGAATTATAATTTATAATCATTGCCAATTTATTAGGAACCTAATGAGTCACACATCAAAGAGCAATTTGTGAAAGAAAAATCAATTTAATTAAGTTGGACTTAATTATGAAGTTTAAGAAACTTTTGGGGATTAAATATGAGAAAATTGATTTTATTGAAATTAAATTAATTATAATTATAATTTGTTTTTAATTATAATTAAAGAGATTTAATTTAATAAAATACTCTTAAGAATTTTTCTATTTAAAAGGGGAAGAGCTTTTGGAAGCTAACACTTTTTGTCTTCTTCCTCTCAAATCAATTTGAGAATTATTCTGTGGATACCATCAGAGGCTGGACATTTGAACAGCTTGTGATTGATCAATCGGAAAAAGTTTGAAAGATTTTTCAATAGAAAAGCGAACAAGATACGATTTCTAAATCGTTTTATGTTTTATTCAAGTTTATTCAATTATCGAGATTCGCTCGGAACTTGTAATAATTTTGTTTTCCACTGAGCTCGTGATTTGATCATGGTCAGATTCTAACAATTAGCAGATAATTAGGGATATAATTAACAGATATTTAAATATGTAATTAATATAAATTAAAATATATTTCATAAATTATGTCATTACTTGTATAAATAATTTTCCTTGTAATTATTGATATATATAATGAATAAGAATTTCTTTTTCACTCTCTTTTTCTTTTTCTCTAATCTAGTATCTGAGGCCCTTTATAAAAAGGATTAAAAGTTGTCTTTTACTTCTAATTTTCTAGAGAAATTATGATCGTTCTTTAGTAGTTTGCTATGCTTAAACTCCTTTTGTTTATTACTACAATCACTATAGTGAAAACCACATCTCTAAATTCTTCACAATGTGTTCACAAGCTCTGTCCAAACCTATGTATTTTATAAAATTCTGTAATTTTAGATTTGAAGAAGATCAAAACGCACCATTTTGATTTCCAAAAAATGGAACATTTTAAAAGAAAGACAAAAACACCAGTCATCGAAAGAACAATGGCGAGCGAATATAATCAAGGAGACCAACAATGTTTTTTTAAGCTTCTTAATGTTCTTAAATAGTATCTTACGGTCTTGGGGTGTAACTCGGATTTTCTCCCTTTGATTGGTTCCAAAAATACTACCAAACCCTAAAACAAATAGAAAAAGTTACATCTAGGAAGTCTCTATTATGATCGTGACATTGAGAGACACAATTGTGACTTTGAGAAAAACTCTCCTATCACGATCGTGACCTTACCATGTAGCTCCATGCATGTCCAACTTCCTTGTTATTCACTTATCTGATTTTCAACACTAACAAACACATCAACAAACATAAAATTAAGATTGAAAACATGCTTTAGACCACACAAACACTTATAATATAAACAAACACTCACATTAACACAATTTAAAGCCTATAGCTTCGACAATCATCTAATAATACCTATAAATATACTGAAACACCTATGAAAACATAGTATAAACTACACCTATTAAGTTGATTATGTCTTAAAATGGGTAAAGGCTCAAGTCTTACCTACTAATGATGTTAAGGAAGTTGTTAAGTTCTTAAAGAAGCTATTTGCTTGATTTAAAATACCTAGAGCTGTAATTAGAGACAAATCCATATACTTCTGTGACCATCATTTTGAGTTAGTAATTAAATCTTTGGTGTTACACATAAAGTATTTACCTATATCACCCTCACACTAGTGGCTAAGTGAAAGTAATTAATAGGAAGCTAAAATTGATATTAGAAAAGATTGTTGAGCACTCAAGTGAAGATTGGTTTATAAAGTTAGATGATGCTCTATAGACCTATAGTACTACTTACGAAATAGCCATTTACACTGTGATGTTTAGACTAGTTTATGGAAAATTATGTCATTTGTTGGTGGAATTAAAGCATAAAGCAATTTGGACTATAAAATTTCTTAACTATGATTTAGACCATGTAGGTGACAAATGCATACTACAAATCAATGAGCTAGACGGGAGAGCAATAAGGAATATAAAAACTTGAGGAAATAAAAGAAGAAGACAAAAAGAGGCATATCCATCATCTAAAACATGCTAAGTAGTTTAAATCGGTAGATAAATCTTACATTATAATTCCTAAATTTGATTATTCTTGAGTAAGCTTAAATCTAAATGGTCAGGACCTTTTATTATTACCCAAGTCTTTCCTTATAGAGCTGTAGAAATCACGCATTAAGATCAAGTCATGCTTAAAGTTAATTGACACTAGTTAAAGTTACACTTAGGAGGTGATTTTTGCAAGCTATATGCCCTCTAGGATACGCAAAATGCTTAAGTAGCGAGTCCAATTAAAAGACTTATAAAGAAGCACTTATTGGCAAACAACTCTATATTTTATGTGTAGTCATTTCAATGTGATTTGATTAGCATTAAATTTAGTATCTCTTTGCTACATTTTGATATGAGTTAATTACTAAAAAACCCAAACTTTCGTCAAATTTTTAATTATAACCTGAGCTTTAAAAAGTAGTAATAAAATGCTCAAATTTTAATTTTTTTCAAATTTAGCCCGAACTTGAAAACTTAGCAATAAAGTGCTTAAACTTTTAATTTTTTCAATTATAGCCCGATGTTAGTGTTTCTGTTAAGTTTGCTGACGTAGCTTGCCACTTGTTTCAAAAACCTTAACTATTAATACACATAAGACAAAATTAACATAACAAATGAAGTTTAATGAAACAACGTCGTTTAATCTCATAATTAAAATGACGTTATTGTTTAAAAATGATTTAAATCAGATTATGCAGCTTCGACGACCTTACGCTTTGATTTTTATTTTTTTTGTTTTCAATTTGTTCTTTCGATACCCTCACCTTTCAATTTTTAAATTACACAGCCTCGTTACCCTCATACTAAAGGCATCAAGAAAACGAATAAAAAATAAAGAGCTTACTAGTGTAGTAAACTGTAATGTGAAAGTAGTTTAGAGCATAAGAAGAACAAACAAAAAATAAAAGATTGAGAACATCAGGAGAACATCAAATAATGTTTGACTAAAAGTGAAGAAAATTGAAAATTTGAACATTTTATTATTACCTTTTAAAATTTGGGTTACAATTAAAAAAATTAAAAGTTTAAGCATTTTATTACTACTTTTTAAAGATCATATTATAATTGAAAAGTTAACAAAAGTTTGAATTCTTTTTGGTTACTAACCCTTTTGATATTTATACTTTTGTTTTGATTTAAAGTAATTGTTAGACTCTTGGATTAAATTATAAATTGATGGTGATTAACCGTTATCTTATTTATTTGTACTTGAACTTAATTTCATTTAAGTTCTATATATTTATAGAAAATGCAATAATTAATATAATAACTTAATTATTATTATGATTACTTTGTGATTATCATATATCAATGATCATTTCTAATAAATAATGCTTTCATTAATTTAAAAATAGAATAAAAAGTGAATACAAACAATTTACTTTCCTCTTGTATATCATCTGAAAGTCAACACTTTTATATTTATGTACCTTTTTGCACCTCCTTTTTTGGTCAATTTTAGATTCTATTTCTAATTTAATATTAATTATCTCAATATAAATAATTATTTTTATATTATTTTAAAATAAATTGATTAAAAATCTAATAATTATTTTAAAATTGGATTAGTTTTAAAATTTTAAAAATCTATTTGTTATGTATATTATGATATTTTATTATTTTAAATTTAATTTTCAACAATATAGAACTTTTATTCATGATTACTTTTTATTTAGTAAAATATTTGAATAGAGGGAGTATAAGTAATTTTTCAAAATTCATATCATCTTCCTTTAACAAAAGGTAAAAGGGTCAATCCTAACGTTTTCATTAAAATTCAATTTTATACTCAAACGCTCCTATACATTTAAAAGAAACTTTAAATACAATAAAATTTCTCAATCTCTCATCAATTTTAATGAAAACGTTCCTATACATTTAAAAGAAAATTTTAATACAATAAAATTTCTCAATCTCTCATCTGATAGCTCTCTCCTCTGTACTTGTCGTTATATTTATTAACTTCTTATAAACACCAACAAGTAATTTCAAAATTTAGTTTCATCTTTATGTAAAGTTATTAGGTCCTTATAAAGAGTAAGAGCCAAGATCTAACCTAAATAAATATACAATGCAACCCGTCAAAGGTCGGAAGGGAATAATTGGATTAGTAACTTTTATCCCCAAACAAGCAAGGTTGCATGTATACAGTGACGGAGCCAAGAAGTTAAAATAGGAGGGCCCAAAAATTTACTTTTTTTAAATCTTGGGGGGCCCAATGTAT
>JANZLD010018124.1:0-10793 GCA_026413575.1 Erythroxylum carthagenense
AACCCAATTACTCTCCATTTCTCAGTCGATTTCAATCCAGTCAGTTTCGATCAGTCCCAGTTCACAATTAAATACCGAAAAATCATGAATGCATGTACCAGTGAATATATGCATATGCAGTAGACCAGTTCCTCTATAATTAGAGGCCAGTACATGCTCAGTCAGTATGTGCAATAAATCCTATCAGTATGACCCAATTATCATAATACCCTTACTAACAGTAACGGGATGTTACAGTCATCCTAAACTTTCGATCTCAATTCCACTAACATATTCTTATCGTGGATCATAACTCTTGTTACATTAATCAATAACCATTTCAGTTCCAAGTTCAACTTCTTAAGGTCATAATCATTTTTTTTGTTTTCATTACATTCTGCTTGTATACTTTAATCTTATCATTTCTACTCATATCTCTATTTTCCTCAAACAATCATGACAACACATTCACATCCATATCACAATTGGGAATATATCACCACAGTACAATATTGATGTCATATTCAACATTACATCCACCAATACAATTGCGTTGAATCTTTATTTGTCATATCTAACCATATACTATTTCTCATTTCTAAATATCCATAAACTTTCATTTTCTCATATTCTGACAGATCATCATTATTCTCACTAATTTCTATCAACTCAATCTCTTAACAAATGCTCATGCATGTGACTCAGACTAGGGATCAGTTGCTACTGCCTACTATGATATGTCTAAAATGCATTTACATTGACACATATTTCAAAAAAGACCCATGTAAGATGCGAAATTTAGGCTATGATAACAAATTGTAGCACCCCACTCTCATAGGTAGGGATGGCAATGGGTTTTCAACCGATTAATATCCGCACTATCCGACCCGAAAAAATAGATATGGAGGTTTGAAAATGGATTTTAAATGGATTTTAAACGAATGCTAAAAAATGGATGTGGATATGGATTTGGATATGAGTCTAGTGATAACCCGAACAATGGATACTCATATCCTACCCGTTTTTTATTATCTCTATTTTTTCGTTTATTTCTTGAATATTTATGGTTAAATATAATAAAATATTAATATTTTCTTAGAATAAATAACTTTAAAGTCCTCACCTTTTTCATCATATTTTATTTTCTTATAGGATAATAATAATATAAATGATATGAAGATGGAGTTTTGAATATTGTAGAGTTCACATAAAAACAATTTGAAGCTTTGGATATTTCAATTTTTGTTCCAATTCTTGATTGTGAAAATATATGTTGTCTTTACAATAGACATTATGATTTTTATTATCCCAATTTTATGGTTTTTAAGACATACAAATCAAAATCTTGATTTATTATTATTAAAGTAATTTTGATTTGGAGCGTTAGCAAAAATCTGTTCTTTATATTTTCTATTTAGAAGTTATATTTTTATGTGATATACAACTCGATAAGTATCCAAAAACCCAAACAATCCAGTGGATTTGGATATGGGTAGTAGATCATAAAAACCGATGGATATGGATATAGATATGGGTTGAGTCATAAAAGATGGATATGGATATGGGTAGAGTAATACCCGAACCGAATCCTACCCATTGCCATCCCTACTCATAGGGTATATCATCGAACCTATCAATGGTATTTGAGAATATACTCTTCGAGGGTGGCATGCTAGAATAGTTAGTCAGTCAAAAACTCATTACATGCAAAATTTTCAAAATAACACATGAGTATGGAGAAAATCAATAAACAAATCGAGCCTACTTTTATTCATAAACATTTTCATTCATGAGTGTTACTACACTTATTAATCAATCTTATTTACAAAGATTTCCAATTTAAAAAGTTATTACAAACATAATTACTGAAACACACATGATACAATAATTGCGAAATACACAATTTGATACAAAAATAATGAAATATCTATGCAGATGCGAATTGATCCCTAGCTCTATCTCTTACTTGAATGCAATGGCTAGACTCTCGTTTGCCTAACAAGGTACCTCCTATAAACCTGAAAAAATAATGTTACAATTTTGGTGAGTTTTATGAACTCAATAAGTTTGTCATCCTCGATGGTTCACTCAAATCATAAAACACATCACATCATATATTAACATAATTCACATCATTTCATTTATAATGTAGCATCGCATATCATTTACTTCACATATCACATTAAAGGTAGTCAAACAGATCATTTTGATCATTTAAAACATATATATCAATTATAAATGCAATGTAAATGAAAGTTAGTTTCATTTATTACTTGGTTGTGAACGAGTGCCTTTTTACTAGCTAATATCTCTTGTGGATACCGAGCTGTATTAGTTAATGTCCCATATCCCTTAGTGGATACTAGGTACAATAGCAACTGAGACAGAGGCTCTTATCACATTTCGAGCTTTAAACTCTTTTTATTGGCAACGCTGGTCAGAACTGCCTTTATCTTTCACGCATTCATGTAATGAAATACATCACATTTACACAATTTAAACAATGATCAAATTTCAATTTCACTGTCAGAACACATTTATTATCGAACCTTGGTCAGGCATTCATTGAAAATGTTGAGTACACTTATTTCAGTCAGATTCACATACAAGGAGCACTTCCGATATCTTATTCATGCTTCAAACGCCTCATATTTTCAAAGTCCGGAATCAACACAATCACTTTCACTAAATAATTCAATACATAATTTAAAACAAACAAATAATCAAGTGAGACCATCTAGGCTATTCACAGTATGCTCCAGATTAGCCTTAGCTTCCATGACCTGGAAACGTCTATATGCAAATGTTTTATCCTAGACACCAGCATTATGCAATACTTACTTTGCACAAACATTATTAATTGCACAATCTTATGAATACTCAATCACATACATATGTATACGTGTTGTGTATAATGCATACTCAATGACAATCCCAGGTATATTACCTAAATTAACATCTTCTGTTCATTCACATTTCATAAATCATATCCGTCTAATTGAACTCAGGTTTACACTTCATTTGTACATGATCATTCTAAGTTCACCATTCAATCTTTATCCTTTATATGTGTCTAGGTTATTCTTAGGCTTACACCTTAAGAACACTTGGTTATTCTAATATCATAGCTCAATTTCTTGTCATTTCTTTTCTAACATTATATACTCTCATAATACCCAATTCTCATTCACATTTACTTAATACAGATTACTCAACTCCTTTGAATCATAACTACAATCATAACTTTGATATTATCAATTCATTCACTAAGTTATAACCCCAATTATCACTTCATACATATCACATATAGGTCACTTAATTCAAGCATCATTCTAGGTTCAATTCAAGCCCCATTAAAGCCTAAATTAAGTCCCAAAAGCTGACCTTTATGGGTCACTTACAGAAATCTTAAATTTTGACCCTTTAGACAACAAAATCTCTCTTCTAGGTCTCCATAGAAGTTGCAGAACTCGAAGTCCTCTTTGAAAGCATACTTAAATAATCTCAATACGAGTTCAACATAAATAGTTATGCCTCTTTCCCTAACATCTATCCTATTGTATCCTTATTTTCCATATTTCTAATTCTTTACTTACAGCATGCAACACCTTATGCTTGGTCTATCATTTCTAGTTTAATGCTCATCATTTTCCCATCATTCTTAACTTCATTTCAACTCAATATCCTCCATAAACAAATTATAGTTCATGATTGCTTATGAACACCAAAAATAGAACATATACATATATTCATACATCATCAACTTTCTGCACATATTCATCTTCATTTCCACTTTCATTTCACTTCTAACTATCACCTTAATTCATCTCATTTCATTATACCCTTAATTCACAACTCGTAACATCTACATAACAACTCATCACTTATGGCTTCATACTCTCAAAATAAAACACAAATACATGTATTTATCCATCAATTTACTACACTCAGTACTCAACTTCAAGTCAAATTTTTAAACTCTTAAAGATAGAATTTGAATTCGATGTCTTCATGAAAAATGTATCCATAAGTCTCTAATTTAATTCAAATTAAAAATCATTCCATTTGGATATCTACAGATCAATTGATGGATAAAATACTGATGCATATCTAATGGAAATGTTGCAGCTAACTTCAATACCTAATCCAATCCATTTCTAAAACAGCTAATGATCCATCTTTTTATACATCAAAAACATAACATGAAAATATCCATTCATAAATCAATTTTTTCACTTCTTTCTACATCCATTTAGGATTTATTCTAACTCTAAATCATCTCAATACCAAATCATACTTTATTGTTTATAAATCATAAAAAAAACAAGATATAAACACATTCATTTCTTCATGATTATTTTATCACCAACTATCATCATATGTGCTTCATTCAACAAATTAAGAAGAGTAATGCTTATACTTACTTATTTAGGTTCAATGTCTTCAAATCACACTTAACCCTAAACTCTCCAGCATACACAATTATCATCATCATTCAAAGTAAAAAGGTTAGGTCTTTTAGTAACAAGATGGAGTAGACAAAAAATCTTGAAGAAACAAAGTGAAAGAGTGGGAAAAAAAATCAACATGATAAGGGTGGTAAGAGTTTCGTAAATGGAGAGAAGAATGAGACAATAAGAGCAAATGAACAAAATGAAGAAAAGAAGCAAGTGTCGTAAATGACAAGTGAAAGACCTCGAGGGTGGTAAGAGTTCCTATTGTCCCATCTTGATCTTTTAGTAAGCTAGTCCATTTGTCTCCAATTTTCAACCCAATTTTCAATTACACTTGTCATTAAATCTTAATGTCACATACCAAAATTTCTACTACCATTTGACATTTATTTCTACTACCATTTATCAATTGTTCTGGCACTTGGCATTTTTCCTAGTCTAAAAATTCCTTTAAAACTAGAAAGTTCTCTTATTTTACCAAAAATTCTAATTCACTACTTAGACACTACAATTCAATTTTTAAGACACACAATCCATAATTCACATTTTAATCACATTAAAACAATCATTTATACCTGAAAGCTGTCACATAAGTGCATAAACAATTTATTGTAATGTGTGCAATAATCAAATTCACGTGTATATATGCTAACATTATGCATCCGCATGTAATGCATTTTTTTAATCTCTCATTGCTATTTCTCAATTACAGAAATCTAGGGTTCTAACCCTTATTATAGGAATGGGATGTTACAGAAAGAGTTAGTTTTGGGTGTAGATTTATTTTTCCAACAACTGTGACATTTGTATAAGAACTATCAGGTAAGATTACTGGTTTGGTGTGTCCTTTTGTGAGATTTTCTAATAAGCTAGGTTTTGAGCACATATACGTAGAGGCACCTAAATCTACTATCCATCAATCACTGTCATAGTTTTCACGACTACAAAATGAACTGTTAGAGGTAGAGGAGTTACATGCACAGCGATTGTGAGCTACATGATGTGCTTTAGCAACTTGTTTACCTTTGGTGATTCGCATAAGTTCCTGCACTTATTTTGCGAGTGTGGCAACATCCATTTGATTCTCCTGTGTTTCTTGTCTGTCATTAATTGGACTGTCCAACGATGTCGCTCCTGTAAATATATTCTTCCCTATTTTTCATTGAAATTCTTTATACCATTTCAATATCTTGTTTAGTTTGAAACATGTTTCCCTGAGATGTCCGATTTCATGACAGTAGCTACACACCTTGTCTTCATTTTTTATAAAACCCCTTTTGTTTCCACCATCTTTACTCCAATATGTAGTTTATCATTAGTTGGACCACTGTGTAAAACAAGAGTTGCTAAGAGAGCAATGTTCATGTTATTCACACCTTTTGGCATACTATTAATGTTCCTCTATTTTTCAACAGTAGCAATCATGGATAACTCCTTAATAACAGATGGTAATGGTTCCAACAACATAATTTGACTGACTAAGGTGGAAAACTCTTCCCTTAAACCCATCATAAAATCCAGCAATTTATTTGTATTTGCTACTTTCCTATTTCGTTCCGCAGCATCACACACATTTCATCATGGGCATTAGATTATCCACATCATTCCATAACTTCTTCAATTTGGAAAAATATTGAGTTACATTATCATTACGTTATCACAGGATGTTGACTTCCTGCATTAACTGGTACAGGTGAGGACCACTGCTCTTACCGTATCAGCTTCTTAGCTCCTCCCATAGATCTTCTGTAGTTGTTACCACCATGAATGAATCGTGAATTTCTTTGATTGTAGCATTTAAGAGCCAAGAAATTACCATGTTATCAGTAGTGATCCATTTCTTCATCAGAGTGATGTTTCCTTCTAGTTTTCTTATTTCTCCAATCACAAATCCTAACTTGTTCTCGGCTTTAAGAGAAATGGTCATCGATCTGCTCTAACTTAGATAATTGTTCCCATCAAGGGCATTTGTCACCATGACTGTTCCTAGACTATCGGTTGGTGATAGGGTAAGATCATCTGGTTGATCTTTGTATTCATCACTTGTTTGACTATCATCTTCTATGGTTGATTTGAGCTTTTATTTAGAGATTAGGTGATTGTAAATGTATGGATCATTGCTCCGATACCATCTTCATCGTTAACTAATGAAAACAAAAGAAAAGAGAAGAGTAAATAAATTTTTCATATATTTTTGCCAAACACACTGTACAAAATGCATATGTATACATACTAAGCTAATGAATTTTGTTGCGATTATTTACAGAGGTGTTGTGTGGGTGTCTTAGCTTTTGAGGTTTATTAGAACTATGTACATAGTTTGTTAGAAAGGGAGTTATCCACTGTGGTGTAAATAAAATAACTCCTAGTGTTATGTACTACCAACAAAATGTATAGAGAACCAAAAGAAAACGAAACCCTTTACCTTCATTTTCAATCTCGATTGTGCTTATTTTTTATATTAACATAAACGTACAAGAACCAGTGGCTTGTGTTGGGGAGGAAGATTATGTTAATGTGACCATAAATTCATATACCACTGGGAATTCGAAGCTAGACTATGGCGGCTTATTTCTTCTTTTTCAAGTAATATCTGTTATTGGTTATCAGTTTTCTTTTTCATATTTGACTAAGATCACTTGTTTATCTCTACATTTATAGGAAACATTCAAGGATATGGTGAAATGGAAAGCTAAGGAAGAGCAATAAATGCTACAGATGACAAATTTTGTTATCATATTAGAGGCATCAAAGAAAATATGGTAACGAAGCTTATGAAATCAAGATGTAACAAATACGAGGGAATGCTCTTGTTAGAGTAGTTAGCTTTATTGTAGGATTAGGTTTTTTTATATATAGACAAATCTACCTAGTAGTCTCAGTTACATTGTAATTTTCTTTTGTAATCTCCGCATTCATAATTTGTAAAATAATCTTTGTATTTATTTTATTTATAAGAATTGTTAAGGTTGTAATTTAAATTTTGTAGATGAAGAATATACTTTTGTTGGTATAATTTAATGATATTTTCCTTTTCACATACAATGCTTCAAATTATCAATTATTTTTATATAATATTTTTGTATAATAAATTGACAAAAAATACAAATATTATATACAATAATCTAGATTTAAAATGTCACAAATAATTATAATTAACATGGTATAAAATTTTCTTAAAATGTATATTAACAATTTGATTATATTTTATGAAATGTAGCTAAAAACATTTGGCAACGTTTTCAAAAATGTAGTTAAAACTTTTTGACTATGCTTTAATAAATGTAGCTAAAAATCTTAAGCTATGTTTCTAGAGCTATGTTTTTAGCCACAAAAAACTAAATGTAGCCAAAATATATTGGCGACGATTTTACAAAACATCGCTAATAATTTTTTGCTATGAAAATAAAGCATAGAAAAAAAACTATTAACAATAATTAGCGAAAAACATCGCCAATAGTTTTTAGCTATGGAGATTTGGTGACATTTTTGTCTATGAACATAAATCATAGCTAATTGTCCAAAGGGTTTATTTGGATATATTGTCCAAACTATTAACCCCTTCTTTGAATCTTTTCCATCCAAATAAGACAAACAATTCTCTAAATTGGTATAAATTTTAATAGACGTACCATTTCAGTCAGTATGGTTTATTTCAGAATAATTATAGCACTTTCTTTATATAAGCTTGTTCATTTTTTGTAGCCAAATGTGGTTTCTATTGTGATGAATATTTTTTCTTTATTTGATTGCAACGTATGAAACAAATGTTAGGGTTGAACATGTCATATATATAGGGTCATTTCTAATATTTTATGGGCCCTAAGCAAAGTAAAGAATGGTTCTAATAAATTGACAATATATAAATATGTAAACTTTAAAGGCATAATTTTATTATTAGAATTTAATATGTATACATAAGTGACACAATTTATATGTCCACATACTCGAAAAAAATACTAAATGATTATAACATTGACTAATAATATTTTACAAATGTCAGCAATAATAAAATCGCTAAAAATAATGGCAGTAACAACAAAATAGTACTAGCAGCAATCAAACAATAATATCATATTGTAAAACACCAAGAGAATTACACTAATAAGCACACATATGATCATGATTTATTAAAAACAATTTCTCCATGCATTTCTAGATGCAAACCATTAATAATAGTATCAAGATCAATATTGTCCAACATATCCTCCTCAATAATAAGATAGTTAAATCATTCAACCTTTTTTGTAACACTAATGACCTCAACTAGGTTTTCACTATTTTTAACTTTAAAAAACTTCTCTCAGCTAATGCTACAGTTACAGGTATAGTCAATATAATTCAATAAGCAATTAAAATATTTTGATAAAAATCTGTAGCTTTAATATATTCTAAAATTTCAACCAATGACATTAACTCATTTGGCAAAGTCATTTGTAAAAGAAAAGATTATCTAAATCCACATCTAACGTATTATCATGGGAAAAAGATGCAAAATTAGTGCAATATTCTCTTAATTCTTTATCATCTAATGACCTCAACTTCTTTGATGAAAATAAGAATCCAAAAATATTTTCAAATGTCGTTAATTGTTCAAATTTATTCTTTAACAACGCAATTACCATCCGTAACAACTCTAAAGTAATTAACTCTGAAAGAATCCTTAGCTAATTATATTTCTCCATTGTGATCATTTTGATCAAATTGTCTTTTCCTTACAGTGTTCAGTTGGAAATGAAGGCTCTACATTGATCTCATATGTAAGACTTTTGACAATATTCACATTGGAGGCAAACCCTTTGTCTCTATACAAAAAAAATACCATCACACCTTTTAATTACTCTAAGGTAGCGTCAATGAGCATTGGTTTAGACTACAACTTTTTAATCGCCATGTTAATAGTGAATAAAATATCGTACCAAATACCATACCAACAAAAACTTAAAATTCTCATGTACACTAACCAAACTTTCCACTTCACTCTTTAACTTGGCATCATCACAAGATCTAAATAATTCCATCAATGCCAATCTTTAACACTTTTTATTCGACTCTCACAATGAATGTTTCATGGTTAAGCTCAAAACATTATCAAGTAAAACCTTTCACCTTTTAGGAGTACTTGAAAATAATGCATATATAAGTTACACAACTCTAAAAAAATGAAATAGCTTTAACACAATAATGTGATATATTACTAAGAGTAAGACTAAGATTATGACAAGCACTTGGCATATATAATGCTTTTGGATTTATTTCAAGTAATCGCTTTTGAACTGCTTGTTATTTTCCATTCATATTAGAATCATTGTCATAACCTTGACCCCTCACATTATGGACATTTAAATCATGAGACTTAAATGCATTCAATAATTCATTGAAAAGTCTTAGTCTAAGTGTATCATCTACCTTTAAGAACTCTAAAAAGTACTCTTCTATTTTTATTTTTATTTGACATATTCACACATCATACTAACAAACTAATTCTTAATGGCTCAAATATGGGGTACAATAAAAATAATAGAAATGTATTTCTCCTAATAATCCTTATGTTAGAATTTCTAACATTATAAGTCAACATAGAAATCAACTCATTTTGAATTTTGTGACCAAGATAATTATGATGAATTTCATGATTTTGAACGCGTCTAACATGATCTTGCATTATTACATCAAATTCAAAAATTATCTCAATTAATCCAAAAAATTACCATTACTATCTTGGTAAAATTTTTCATTAGATCCTCGAAAAGCCAAATTATATTTAGCAAGACATTTCACAATATAAACTATTCTTATCAAAACTTGTCTCCAACATTCTTTCTCTTTTATAATTTCTTATTGCAAATATTTATTAATTGTTTGATTTTTGCTCAATCTTACTCTTAATTCATTCTAAGCCCTCATGTTAGTCATATGCTTAATACTATTCTCATGTTCTTTAGTCTCTCACTAAGATGCTTCCAATCGCTAAATCCATCATTTGCTAATGTACTTTGTTTGCTATTAGATTTGAACAACTTACAAAAAAAAACAATATACTTTATCTATATATTTAGAGTGAGCCAACCATTTTCTATTGCTAATCTCCCCATTACTCAGTTTTATATAATAATAAGAATATGAAAAATGTCGAAAGCTATTTTCTAATGAAAACACAAGATTCAATTCTCTTATAGGTCCTTTTTCAACTAAAATGTCTCCTACTTTATTATCAAAATTATCCCAATTTATAAGATCATAAATATCCAATATATGGATTAGTTGCTTGTTGGGATCCGATCCGGAACACCGGATCCCAACCGGAAAACGAAAGGCAAAGGACACGGATAACAAAGCGAAATACAAAACAAAAGCGGA
>JANZLD010018156.1:0-10791 GCA_026413575.1 Erythroxylum carthagenense
TTATCAAACTAAAACCTCATAATTTAAACATGCCTCAAAGTAATTTCAACATGCTTAATGCGAATCGGGGCCCAACAAAGACATCTAAGAATTGCTGAGGCAAGGCTTTATAAGACACAACCTCAACCTTATGTATACATCACTGTTTGTGTTGGTGAGGAAGAAAGACAATGCACAACCAACTAATAGGGGAGAATACCTAACTTTAGTGACCTTTAGCGTAATTAGATTATAAGCCATAATATTTCTTCCAATGATATGATGTTGATGATTTGTCAATATGACCTGAGAATTATGAACATACTAGGTGCTTCATTTGAGATTATTTTCCTTGATTCTTGTTTCAAGTAAGCCAACTAACATAGGATCTTTTGTCCTTAAAAACTAAGTAACATAGGATCTTTTACTTTTTAGGGTAATCAATACTCTTTACATTCTAAGCTATTATGGACATTGAGATCATTTCTTCAGGGTACTCAGAGCCTTTCCTCTATTTTTCCTCCCAGATCTCCCGCACTTCTAAATAAGAATTCCTCTTATGAGTGACACTTGGTGTTACATCAATAGTATTTTTAGCCTAAGAAAATCTTCAACTCGGGTAATGAATTGGTCGTGAGAAGTCTCCATGTCCTATTTCTCTAAAATTTTCCTCTTCTTCTTCTTCTTCTTCTTCTTCTCTTTTATATCATCATCATCCATAGCCTCGTTGCTAGAAATCAAAGGAATTTACTGGCAAGATAGACTCATATACATTCTTCTCCAAATGAGGCTCCATTATTTAAATTTCTATCCCCTTTTTCCTTTTTTTTGTCCATGGTAGCATTCACTTGCTCTATTTCCCTATTATTATTAGGATTATCATTCGTTGTTAGTTCCTTAAAGTATCCTTAGGTGAGTATGTTTCCATATAGAAGGCCTTTGGTTTGGGAGGCTTTCATTGATATTTCAAATTCCATTAGAGCACCATATTCTTTCAATACTTTTAGTTTAAGGGTATCAAGGAGTTCCTTATTTGTTTTCACTTCAATAAATATTCTAGCGTATAATTTTGTTCTTAGTAAAGTAGTGTTTTCATCCATTCTTAGTGGCTTTATGTTAGAGTTAGCTAGGTAGCTTAATCTTAGGTACATCATTATTTTAATAAAATATTGTGCATGTGGACCCAAATAGGAATCACTGTCAGTTTAGTTTGATCTAGGACCATACTTAGTTTCTATTGTTAAAGAATTAGTGGCTTTCCATTGACATGTTAAGACCTTTCTCAAAAGTTTTTAAGGCATTAATTTCATTAGTGAAGCTAAACAAGAAGAAATCCTCTTTACTAGTGAGGATTCTCCTAAGTCCTAAGCTATTCCATCTATCTTTTATAGAATTTTTCATTAGGGCCGAGAAAGGAAGGTCTTCTGTTAGAAAAATAGGCAACAAGTGTACTACTCTATTTAATGGCTCTAGATTAAAGAATTTTTAAGGGATTTGAAATCATACATGGATCATCACTTATTGTCATGGCAATGTATTTTAGTTTAGTGTCCCACCACCTGAAATAAGGTCATTCTCTTGGTAGCAAGAGCAATTTCTTTGAAAGTTCAGTTTGAAGAATCTTAGGTGTGTTAAGTTTAAGGTTTTTGTTAGATAATTAAATGACATCTTGAATAAGTGACTAGTTATTGAGGCTGGAAGTGCAAACTTGGTAGAAGAATGTAAAGTGGAGTTTGTGTGGTTGAAGGACGGTGAATAAAAGTTATTGGTGATCGACGAGGAAGTGTTTGCAAGAGGTAAGGCCATGTTCAAAACTAGGCAAGATATTTCTCGCTTAGTTTGTTTCCTTAATAAATAATTGAAATTATATCCAGAAAGTTCCATTGTCAAAAGTGGAAGGGAGGGTCATTTGTCATATTTCTTTTATTTAATTACACACTTAAAAGTATCGAATAGAGGAATTACAATTGATTTATTGAAAGTTAAAATAAAGGGAATATAAAAATGATTGAAAAAATAAATATAAAATGTATATGTTGTAATATTTACACACTTGTTTATTCTCAATATTCTAAAAGATCGTATGCAATTAGTTTGTTAGCTTATTTATATTTGCATTATACATTAACAATAAAATCGATTAATGTCCAAAAATTTATCTTACAAGTGTTCAAATAACATCTAGTCATGTTATGTTATATAAAAGTTTGAAAAGTTACAAAGAAAGGTATTATAAAGATAAAGATATAGATGGAGATAATGTCTAAATGGATGAATATTGTTGATTGCAAACCCAATTCTAATTCAAGTAAGGTCATCGTGTAGAATTCGATGAATGTGTAATAAATTATAATTAAGTTATACTCAATATTTAGATTTTAAAATGTTCAAATTTAAATATAAATGATGTATACAGATTTCTATAGTATAAGTTTGAATCCAAAACAATGGAACACGAAGACAAATATGAGAGGATGTTGTCAAATGGTGCTATATATGTAAACACATGTTGATAATAACACCATAGTATATAAATGCATACTAAATCAATATACATGGTATCCATGACATTAAATGTCTTGATCATATTTGATTGAAATTTATGCTAAAAATGAAAAGTATAAGATATCAATTTGACAGTGTTTTGGTGAGTTATAATACAATTTAGTAACACTTTAACCAGCTTAAACTCTTTTAAGGATATGAAGCAATAAAGAAAATTTTACTAGGCTGCCTTTACCTTTAACATTAGCTCCATGGTTTTGGATTGTTGTGAGTTTCAATTTAAGACTGTATTGTAATGCCAAAAAGAAAAAGTTAATGACCAAAATATTATAAAATGTAGGAAAAATTGGAGTTGTAGTAAGCTTTGATTGATAGAGATCTAAATTACATTCATTGAGTGATATAAGGCTTATTAGTGTCTCTTTTTGGCCTAAAGAATTCAAATCTATTAGAAAAACCATCAAACAAACACTCAAGTGAAGTTGGTAACTATCTTGGCAAAGCTAGATGCTTTTCACTAACCCTCATTGTGAGCTTCTATATAGGCCTATCTTTATTGAGGAGATTGAATGGTAGTGTTAGTATTAACCTAACAAAACTCCTGGATCAGATAGGGTTAATAGTTTTTTCTTCCATAAAGCTTAGAGCCTCATCAAAGAGAATGTAAGTGACACTGTTAAGGAATTCCTTTCTATCTTCGAAATGTTGAGAGATCGGAATAAAATCTTTCTCTTCTTGAACCCTAAAAACTCTTATCCTACTTCCCTTAAAGAGTACAAGCCAATTTCATGTCGTAATCCATTATAGAAGATCATTTCAAAGATATTTGATGATAAGGTTAAACAAGTTTTGTCATACTTGATCAATAACTCTCAATCATCATTTATAAAGGAAAGACATATAGGAGATACCATTTTAATTACTCAGGATATATTTAAGCATTAGTGAATTACCGTCTTAAGGGCTAGGGAAAAGTTATTCACTCAAGGTGGACATACATAAAACTTTTAATACCCTAGAATGAAGCTTAATACTATAAACTTTAAGGGCTGTAAGGTTCCAAGGTTGTATATTTCTTGGATCAAAGAATGTATAACTATAACTTCTTTTAGTGTGTTTATGAATGGTGAAGTTACACTTGTATTTTAAGGGCTAGAGACTTAAGGAAAAGGCAGGCACTAACGCTTAACCTTTTTACTATATCGATGGAGGTAGTTTCCAAAATTATTAGAAGGAACATGAGTAGGGATAGTGATTTTAAATACCATAGGAAATATGCTATGCTAGAAATCTCTCACCTAACCTTTTCTTATGATATCCATTTTTTCATTAGTGCAATCAAACCATCAATTAAATGCTTGATGGTTTGATTGCACTAATGAATTGAGAATTTGCTATATGTTTGATACGTGAATTGGGTTAATGATTTGTGAAAAGACTTTGAAAATGATTCTTTTGAGAAGATACATGTTTATTAAATACATGTTACGTTGGTTTGGTTTGGTCCCTTAAGTATGTCAAGTGTACTTTAACTAAAGGCTTCTCCCGCTCGCCCACTAGTGATACAGAACTCCATTATGGACTCTTATAAGTTCACGACTATGCAAAACTATTTTGTGGGATTGTGATAGTAGGTTCTGTTCACGGCTACACAAGACCCTTATGGGAAATTTGTAGTACATTCTGTTTTAGACCTTTCACACCATTTTGATGTGCTTATGTGCTCATGATATGTTGATAAGTTCGATGCATACATGATTTAAAATTGCTCATGAATTATTTGATAATTGAGAATTTTTGAGAAATAAGTATTTGATGATTTTTACTGTGAAATTATTATGGTTACAAAAATGTACAATGGCAATGAGTTTTGAAAATGGTTTTTTCTTGTTTCTAAATTATAAATCTGTTAACCACGAGCTTTAAGCTTACCCCCCTTTCCGTCCTATCTCTAGGTGTTGAGCAAGAGATCGGGTGAAAGAGGATCAAAGCATCATTTTGATTTTGCATATTTTTGTATTTGAAGTTAGTTTATGTAAAACAAGGCTTTAGTTGCATGATGAGAAATTTATTGTTCATGTATCTTTTGTATTTCGAGAATTATGGGATTTTGTATCTTTTGTAATTCGGATTTGAATATTGATGATGTAATGTGACTTGAAATGCCCACTAAAGTGTTATAAAACTCTTGTTTTATGATGTTAATGGAATAGGGATTTGTGAATGGATGATTGTTAAGTTGAAATGTTAATTTGTGTATGGATGAGGTAGAGTTGAAATATGAATTAATTTAAGGATGAGTTTAACTTAGAATTTGGTATATTTGGGAAAGTTATCGAATTAGGAAGATAAACTTTGAATATGGATTGTTGTTGCATATTAGTGAGATGATGTGGATAAAAAAATAGGAATGAATGATGAAATGTAGTTGGATGGTTAAGAATGATGTGGCATGAGAGGAAGTGAAATTGAGACAAATTTTCAAGTCTTTCATAAGGGTGAAAATTGTGTACTGACTTCAAAGGAAAAACTGTATTGATTTAGGAATAATTAGATAAAGTTGTCTTCATAAAGTTTGTAGCTTATCTTTTTAGCTTTCCAACGGTATAAAGTATGAAACTTTTGGACAATGGAGTTGGAAGATATGATGATTAGAAGTTTGGATGCTGTTTAGGATGGAACTTTCAGGACAGTCACTTTGATTGAAATTTTGACCCTTATGGAAGCAAATTTTTTTTCAAAGTTGTAGATCTTTCTTTCAACTTTCCATTGATATAAAGTTTGTAAATTTTTGAGTTCTAGATCAAAAGTTATGGAGTTTAGAAGTTGGGATGTCGGAAGAAGAAAACATGTTTCACTCTTTTGACCATAACTTTGTCGTTCGACCTCTAAATGACCTGATTTTTGAAGCGTTGGATTCCTAACACATTTATATATGTCTAAAAAAATTTATATCTTTTAGATTTAATTTCAAAAATATGGATTGAATCAAAGTAAGGGGATCAGTTGGAAGTGTATGAGTTGGATATTTTTACTGAACATGCTTCAGTATTTTACTGATATCTTAATCAGTAGAGCTCTAAATGTGATGATTCTTGTCTATACATAACCTAGACACATAGAGATATAAATTATTTGAAGGATTCAAATTTTAATTTGGACTCTAAGACTTTCAATTTCTGGGAGGAAGTTGAGTATAGTGTTCAATTTCAGTTTAGGAACAACACGGAAATGTTTAGGCTATAACTTTTAGATTTTTGAACCAAATTGAACGATTTTAGTGTCATTAGAAACTTAAGACAATGGGGAATAAATGTTATGAATAAGCCAAATTGACTTCTGAAATTCCAATTCTAGGTTTCCTAAAATCTGTTCGGAAATAAGAGAAATGAGTTCATTTTTTACAATTAACTGGCGTGAGCACGCCACCCATATGGGATGATGGTTAATGAGGATTCTTTGAAACAACCCTACAAGGTAATACACATGCTCTCGTATTATGATTTTTAGTGCAAGAGTTGGGTTCCAAAATCGGGGCCCAACAATTGTGGTATCAGAGCCAAGAATTAGGATCTTATATGGGCGTTTTAGAAATATGTATTAAGTTACATGCATTTTCTTTGACCATTCTCAACACGCAGCAACGATTGATCTTTAGTCTAAGACGCATGTGTATGAGTTACACGCATGTGTAATTGTTAAGAGTTTGACCTGATGGAATTAGAGAGAAAAAAAAGATGCTTTTCCATGATATAAGAAAATAATAATTAGAAATGAGAAATAGTACATGGGTAAATATGATAGAAGATGATTCAACATATTTGTACTAGGGGATGCATTGTTGAATATGACATCAATATTGTACTGTGAAGGTATACCCTTGAATATGATATGGATGTAAATATATTATCATGGATTGTTTGAGAAAAATAGGGAGACAAGTAGAAATGATGAGATTAAAGTATACAAGTAGAATGTAATGAGAATATAAATTGTTGTGGCCTTAAGAAGATGAAATTGGAACCGAAGTGGTTGTTTGATTAATGTGACAAGAGTTACGATCCACCATAAGAATGTGTTAGTGGAATTGAGATCAGAATTTCATGATGATTCTACATCTATAATTTTGAATTAATGGAGAATATACATATGTAAGATGTAATAAAGGATAATTGGAAGATGAGATGAATGATAGAGACATATGTACAAGTTCAAAACGTTAAGTTGAAATGTTATTGTGAGTACCTATCTGATAATGGCATCACCATCACAAGTAAGAATATTGAGCACATATGTAATACATGTATGGAGGTGATATAGGAAGCAATCTATGACTTAGTGGATATTTGTTAGTCAGAGTAGTTTAAAGTCTAAGAGGAACTAGAGAAACACATGAAAGTGCTTATAATGATCAATCGGGGATAGATTGAGATTGTTGATGACGTTATAATAAGTAATGAATTTGAAGATGAAGAGAAGAATATCGTCTAGGATCAATGGAGATCAAAGTATCTATCATGTAAGGTATAAATTTGTGAATTGTTGGAGATAAATATGTGGACAAAAGCGGATTACTTTGATGATAGATATTGGAGATAAATATGCGATAGTAATTTTGTTTACTACTTTATTGAGTTTTGGTAATTAGAACATTATGACCTTGTAAGAATGATAGACATTGGTCTTCTTGAGGTATTAAGGATGGCTGATAAGGCGATGATGATAATAGTGATTGATAAACATTACATGAATAGTATAGATGATAGTAGCTAGAAATCTTCTTCCAGATAAGAATTCCATTGAAATGGGTTAAGCAAATTCAACAGTTTTTATTGAATGAAAGAACAAATAGGAAATGAATACGTAATGATTCAAAAGTAAATATTGGAGTCACATCTCTAGAGGAGACTCATGCAAAAGAGTTAGAATATACTACTGAGAATGTATGTGTTTTTGTTTAATGTAAAGTATCCAACTATATGAGTGGATTTCTGAATTTGAGGTGACATTAAGTATAAGAGACACAAATAAGATCTGATGAATGTGTTACGAACACGGGAAATTAAGATTGAAAATAAATTGAAATGGGTGGAGAAATTAGTATGAATGAGTAGACAGTAAAACAATTCAGTGTGAAATCAGAGGAAATCGAATGAATTGAGAAAATCATTCAAGGAAGGAAGTTGATTGGGAAATTGAAAATAATGTGGGAAATGAGGAATTAGTTATTTAAGGAATTATGAGAACTAATCATGGGCATATAGAGCTTTGGAAACATTTGTTCAAGTTAACAAATGCCCGGACAGTATTATGGTATTGAAGATTAAAGTGATCCAAGTAAAATGGATCAATTCGTGATCATGATCATAGAGGATATTTGTAGTATATTTGACAAGTGAAGAAAATGTTTTTGAACATTGAAATTAATCTTACATATTGTGGATGTAAAATCAATTTTGAGGAATTATAACACCGATATTAATTATAGCATCTGGATTCGGAGATTTTATAGTATGCACTGATGTTGTATAAGAGATTTGGATAAAATCTAATGCAGCATAATAAAGTGATTTCATATATATGGAGATGACTAAAGTCCTATAAGTTGATTATTCGATACATGATTTAGAATAGCTATAGTAGTAATTGTTTTGGAAAGTGTGGGGATAGTATATGTTTAAGAACATCTTGGATATATATATATTCATATACAGATCATTAAAGTTTGAGGTAATTATTCAGTTGAGAGAATTGAACACGACATTGAGATAATGGATAGAAGTATTGAAAGATTATGATGGTACAAATGAGTATTTTTCTAGTAAAGTCAGTGTGGTATCTGATACATTAAGCAGAAATCCCAATAGCAATGAAGCATTAGTTCAGATATTGAGGTTATCAGATCTAGTGCAAAAAGAAGCATAGAATGTGGAGTTGAATTTTGGGCAAATCAAAGTACTATTTGCTAAGGAATTGAAGATCAGTTTCACATGAAAGGATTTAGCAAGCTCGAATTGAGGATCTAGAAATTGTTAATCTTACTAAAAAATCGAAAGTGAATACAAATTTTGAGTTCGAATAGGAAGAACGATACCTTGTGATTGAAATAAGAAGTATGTGTACCGATAAAGATGATTGAGCAAAGAGACGGTTAGAGGAGCATTAATAACAATCCATGATATACATTCTAGTAGGAATACGCTGGAACATCATTTAGCAGTTAAGAATGTAGAATCAAGTGACTAAATGTTTGAATTGCCAACGGTCTTAACTGTCAAAGATATGCTTAAGGCTTGTAGTTTGGAGTCCATAGGAGCATAAGATCAATGTATAGTTCCATTTGACTTTAAGCATCATAATCATTATCATGGTGATTTCATTGGAATATTGTATGAAGAGTTAGATGACAAAAAGAGTCGTTCACCTCTTTATTTCGATGAATACGGCAAAAGATCGTCGAAAACTAGAATTGATTGGGGGATGTCACTGATAAGTGAAATTGGTCTGTATTAGGAACTAAGTGATGCAAGAAAAAAAAGAATGAATTGGTGGATGAACACCAAATACAGTGAGATAAACATAAGAGTTAAGTGTACTAATACTATAAAGATGTGAACTATGAAACGAAGGATGAAATGTTTATGAGAGTATCACCTTCCCAAAGTGTGCTTAGATTGACTACAAGATATGCCCAGGTTAGGGTAAAGAAGCAATTGAATTATGAGTTAGTATTACTAACAAAGGCGCCTTATGTTTATAATGTGTTATATACAAGTATGCTAAGAAATATTGATATGATTTGATATTGGTGTTAGTGCAAAAAGTCGAAAAATTGTGAGTAATCTGAAATATATTGAGGAAACATTTAAGATAATGTGATATCTAAATAAGTTATGGAAGGATTGATTGAATCCGTTAATTAGATCCATTTGAAAGAAATTATTAAAGTGAAGAAATCACATGGAAGACTGAGGAAAACATAAGACAACATTACCTTCATTTGTTTGATTACTCAGGTAAGAATTTCGAGGATGAAATTCTTTTAAGAGAGGGAGAAATGTTGGCCCCCATATTTTTTCCCTATTTAAGCATGATTTAAATGAATTTTGAGGTTCAGATGGATTTAAGTTTTTTGGAGTTATTATTATGTCAATGTTAGTAAGATTATGTGACATTGGTAAATTGAATTAAAGTACTAAGGTAATAAGGATGTTCAAGGGCATTTTTGGAAGACCACTTAAGAATAAAAGATACAAGGCATATACGGAAGGGCAAATTGACAGTTTAGAATCATTAATGGCAAAATTGAAATAAGAAGTGATGGCTTGCTTTTTAAGGAAGAAGCAAAAACAAAACTGGGAGAAAAGAAACAAAGAGAAGAGAGAAAAAAGAGAGTTCGGTAGAGAAGAGAGGAAAGAAAGAAGAAAAAGCTAGGTTTTGATTTTTCTTGATCCTAAAGAGTGATTTTGAAGTTATTCAAGTAGGGAAAAAGGTAGAAGATCATAAGAGCTTACATTAGAGCCAACAAACTCTTCATTTGGCGAAGATTCAAGATAAGTTGGATTTTAGTCTTTGGATTTTTGAAAGGGTTTTGATTCATATAGCTTAAGAAACGTATGTTTTTAAGGATTCTAGGATCAATTTTAGTGAATATGTCTTGTGGGTTCTTCAATTTGAATCCCTATTGATATGAGAATTTTTTCTTTGATAAAGGAAATCAAAGAAGGCAAGAGGAGCAAGAGTAGAGGCATTTTTTAGTAAATTTTCAAGCCAGAAAATCAAGGTGGGTTACAAATTTATAAAAGAGTTAATAAGCCTCAAATGTGTTGTTTGAATCAAAGAATTTAAATGTTTTAAATTGAATCATAAATGTTGCATTTGGTGCTTCTTACATGAATTGAGAATTTGCTATACGTTTGATATATGAATTGGGCTGATGATTTGTGAAAAGACTTTGAAAATGATTCTTTTGAGAAGATACATGTTTATGAAATACATTTTACGTGGGTTTGGTTTGGTACCTTAAGTATGTCAAGTGCACTTTAACTAAATGCTTCTCCCGCCTGCCCACTAGTGGCATGGAGCTCCTTTATGGACTCCCATAAGGTCACAACTACGCAAAACCATTTTGTGAGATTGCGATAGTACGTTTTGTTCACGGCTACACAGGACCCTTATGAGAAATGTGTAGCACATTCTGTTTTGGACCTTCCAAACCATTTTGATGTGCTTATGTGCTCATGATATGTTGATAAGTTCGATGCATACATGATTTAAAATTGCTCATGAATTATTTGATAAATTGAG
>JANZLD010018201.1:0-10789 GCA_026413575.1 Erythroxylum carthagenense
GATTTATAAAAAGGGGAATACACAATTCAACCCCCCTTCTTGTGCATTCTAATATCGTTTTCTAAGTGTTGTATTAATGTGTGATTCACTTCAGAACAAACTGACATGTACTGAGGGTTTCAAAACAACAAGAAAACTGGACAAAACAATTGGATAGGATACGTAAAAGTTAATGGAATAGTACCGAGGGTTTCAATGCATCATGGCTCAAAACTTGATGATATCGATCATCCACCATTTTCTGTTGATCGAAAGATTTATCATGGAGTCTCTAACTTAAGCTTAGAACTTTTTAGTTAGGCCAAGTATGAACAACTTGAAATGGAAATCTGCTAGTAGGAATTCTAAAGTACGTGTTCATCTTTTAAGGCACTTGCCACTTATTCAAATTGCTTTACAAATATTCAATAAATTAGTAAATTAAACTGAACAACAAGTTTAAAAAATTAAACAACAAGCTGAAATACCTGAACAACAAACTAGAACATAAGAACATACTGATAAGTACCAAGGGTTTTGAAACAACAAGAAAACAGGACAAAACAATTGGATAGGATACGTAAAAGTTAATTGACAAGTACCAAGGGTTTCAATGCATCTTGGCTCAAACCTTAATGATATTGATCATCCACCATTTTCTGGTGATTGAAAGATTTCGCACGGAGTCTCTAACTTGAGCTTAGAACTCTTTAGTTAGGCCGAGTATGAAAAACTTGAAGCGGAAATCTGGTAGTGGGAATTCTCACATACGTGTTTGTCTTTTAAGGCACTCGTAACTCATCCAAATTGTTTTAATAGTATTCATTAAATTAGTAAATTAAACTGAATAACAAGTTTAAACAATTTAACAACAAGCTGAAATACCTGAAAAACAAATTAAAACCAAATAACAAACTGAGAGGCATCGAGATTTCGAAACAACAAGAAAACAAGACAAAGCCATTGGATAGGATACATAAAAGTTAATTGACAAGTACAGATGGCTTCGAAGCATCTTGGCTCAAAACTTGATGATATCGATCATGCACCATTTTCTGGTATTCGAAAGATTTAACACGGAGTCTCTAACTTGAGCTTAGAACTCTTTAGTTAGGCCGAGTAACAAAAACTAAAAGTGGAAATCAAGTAGTGGAAATTCCAAAATACGTGTTCTTCTTTTAAAACACTCCCCACTCGTCTAAATTGTTTTAATAATATTCAATAAATTGTTAAATTCAACCGAATAACAAGTTTAAACAATTAAACAACAAGTTGAAATACCTTAACAATAAATTAAAACACAAGAACAAACTGACAAGTATCGAGGGTTTCGAAACAATAAGAAAATAGGACAAAAAAATTGAATAATATACGTAAAATTAATTTACAAGTACCAAGGGTGGCTTCGACACTTGTTGGCTCAAATCTTGATGATATCGATCATCCACCATCTTTTGGTGATTGAAAGACTTCGTACGGAGTCTTTAACTTGGGCTTAGAACTATTTTGTTAGGCCGAGTAAGAACAACTTGAAGTGGAAATCTGGTAGTGAGAATTCTTAAATACATGTTCGTCTTTTAAGGCACTCCCCAATCTTCCAAATTTTTTAAATAATATTAAATAAATTAGTAAATTAAACGTAACAACAAGTTTAAACAATTAAACAACAAGCTGAAATACCTGAGAAAGAAATTAAAACACAAGAACAAACTAACAAGTATCGACAGTTTCGAAACAACAAGAAAGCAGCACAAAGCAATTGTATAGGACATGTAAGAGTTAATTGACAAGTACCAAGGGTTTCGATGCATTGTAGCTCAAAACATGATGATATCGATCATCCAACATTTTCTGGTGATAGAAAGATTTCGCACGGAGTCTCTAACATGAGCCTAGAACTCTTTAGTTAGTCCGAGTATGAACAACTTGAAGTGGAAATCTAGTAGTGGAAATTCTAAAGTACGTGTTAGTCTTTTAAAGCACTCGCCACTCGTCCAATTGTTTTAATAATATTCAATAAATTATTAAATTAAATGAACAAGGTTAAAAAATTAAATAACAAGTTGAAATACCTGAACAAGAAATTAAAACATAGGAACAAACTGACAAGTACTGAAGGTTTCGAAACAATAAGAAAACAGGAACAAACAATTGAATAGGATACGTAAAAGTTAACTTACAGGAATCGAGGGTGGTTTTGATGCATCTTGGCTCAAAACTTGATGATATCGATCATCCACTATTTTCTGGTGATCGAAAGATTTCGCACGGAGTCTCTAAGTTGAGGTTAGAACTCTTTAGTTAGGCCGAGTATGAACAAATTGAATTGGAAATTTGGTAGTGGGAATTCTAAAATACGTGTTTGCCTTTTAAGGCACTCGCCACTCGTCCAAATTTTTTTAATAATATTTAATAAATTGGCAAATTAAACTGAACAACAAGTTTTAACAGTTAAACAACAAGCTGAAATACCTGAAGAACAAATTAGAACACAAGAACAAATTGACAAGTACCGAGGTTTCGAAACAACACGAAAACAAGACAAAACAATAGGGTAAGATACTAAAAGTTAATTGACAAGTACCGAGGATTTCGATGCATCTTGGCTAAAAATTTGATGATATCGATCATCCACCATTTTTTGGTGGTCGAAAGGTTTTTCACGGAGTCTCTAACTTGAGCTTAGAACTTTTTAGTCAGGCCGAGTACGAACAACTTGAAGCGGAAATCTGGTAGTTAAAATTGTACTAGTAGTTGAAATTGTAAAATACATGTTTGTCTTTTAAGGCACTCGCCACTCATCCAAATTGTCTCCCTAATATTCAATAAATTAGTAAATTAAAATAACAACAAGTTTAAATAATTAAACAACAAGCTGAAATACCAGAACAAAAAATTCAAACACAAGAACATACTGATAAATACCGAGGGTTTTGAAACAACAAGAAAACAGGACAAAAAAATTAGATAGGATATGTAAAAGTTAATTGACAAGTACTGAGGGTTTCAAAGCATCTTGGCTCAAAACATGATGATATTGACTATCCACCAGTTTTTGGTGATCGAAAGATTTCGAGCATAGTCTCTAACTTGAGCTTAGAACTCTTTAGTTAGGCCGAGTATGAACAACTTGAAGTCGAAATCTGGCAGTGGGAATTCTCAAATAAGTTTTCGCCTTTTAAGGCACTAGCCACTCGTCCAAATTGTTTTAATAATATTTAATAAATTAGTATATTAAACATAACAACTAGTTTAAACAATTAAACAACAAGCTGAAATACCTGAAAAACAAATTAAAACACAAGAACAAACTAACAAGTACTAAGGGTTTTGAAACAATAAGAAAACTGAACAAAACAATTGGATAGGATACATAAAAGTTAATTCACAAGTACCAAGTGTTTCGATACATCATGGCTCAAAACATGATGATATCAATGATCCACCATTTTTTAGTGATCGAAAGATTTCGCACGGAGTCTTTAATGTGAGCTTAGAACTTCTTAGTTAGGCCGAGTATGAACAACTTCAAGTGGAAATCTGGTTGTGAGAATTCTGAAATACGTGTTCGTCTTTTAAGGTACTCGCCACTTGTCCAAATTGTTTTAATATTCAATAAATTAGTAAATTAAACTAAACAACAAGTTTAAGCAATTATACAACAAGCTGAAATACCTGAAAAACAAATTAAAACCCAAGAACAAACTGACAAATACCGAGTTTTCGAAACAACAAGGAAATAGGACAAAACAATTGGATAGGATATGTAAAAGTTAACTGACAAGAACCGAGGGTTTCCATGCATCTTCGCTCAAAACTTGATGATATCGATCATCCACCATTTTCTGGTGATCGAAAGATTTCACACGGAGCCCCTAACTTGAGCTTAGAAATCTTTAGTTTAGCCGAGTATGACAAACGTAAAATGGAAACATAGTAGTGGAAATTTTAAAATACGTGTTACTCTTTTAAATCACTTGCCACTCGTCCA
This sequence comes from Erythroxylum carthagenense, assembly GCA_026413575.1. Taxonomy (NCBI): domain Eukaryota; kingdom Viridiplantae; phylum Streptophyta; class Magnoliopsida; order Malpighiales; family Erythroxylaceae; genus Erythroxylum; species Erythroxylum carthagenense. The sequence continues at coordinate 3,971 of JANZLD010018201.1, forward strand.
AATTGTTTTAATAATATTAAATAAATTAGTAAATTAAACTGAACAACAAGTTTAAACAATTAAACAACAAGCTAAAATATTAACAACAAATTAAAACACAAGAACAAACTGACAAGTACCGAAGGTTTCGAAACAACAAGAAAATAGGACAAAACAATTGAATAGGATACGTAAAAGTTTTCTTACAGGTACCGAGGGTGGTTTCGATGCATCTTGGCTTAAAACTTGATGATATCGACCATCCACCATTTTCTGGTGATCGAAAGATTTCGCACGGAGTCTTTAACTCGAGGTTAGAACTCTTTGGTTAGGATGAGTATGAACAACTTGAAGTGGAAATTTGGTAGTGGCAATTCTAAAATACGTGTTCGTATTTTAAGGCACTCGCCACTCGTTTAAATTTTTTTAATAATATTCAATAAATTAGTAAATTAAACTTAACAATAAGTTTAAACAATTAAACAACAAGCTGAAATACATAAAAAACAAATTAGAACACAAGAGCAAACTGACAAGTACCGAGGTTTCGAAACAACAAGAAAACAAGACAAAACAGTTGGTACTAAAAGTTAATTGACAAGTACCAAGGATTTTGATGAAACTTGGCTCAAAGTTTGATGATATCGACCATCCACCATTTTCTGGTGATCGAAAGATTTATCACGGAGTCTCTAACTTAAGCTTAGAACTCTTTAGTTAGGTCGGGTATGAATAACTTGAAGTGGAAATCTGGTAGTGGGAATTCTCAAATACGTGTTCGTCTTTTAAGACACTCGCAACTCGTCCAAATTGTTTTAATAATATTCAATAAATTAGTAAATTAAACTGCACATTAAGTTTAAATAATTAAATAACAAGTTGAAATACCTGAACAAGAAATTAAAACACAAGAACAAACTGACGAGTATCGAGGTTTCGAAACAACAAGAAAACAAAAGAAAACAATTGGATAGGATACTAAAAGTTAATTGACAAGTACCGAGGATTTCGACGAATCTTGGCTCAAAGATTGATGATATCGATCATCCACCATTTTCTGGTGATTGAAAGATTTATCACGGGGTCTCTAACTTAAGCTTAGAACTCTTTAGTTAGGCCAGGTATGAATAACTTGAAGTGGAAATCTGGTAGTGGGAATTCTCAAATACGTGTTCGTCTTTTAATACACTCACCACTCTTCCAAATTGTTTTAATAATATTCAATAAATTAGTAAATCAAACTACACAACAAGTTTAAATAATTAAACAACATGTTGAAATACCTTAATAAGAAATTAAAAGACAAGAACAAACTGACAAGTATCGAGGGTTTCAAAACAACAAGAAAACAGGATAAAACAATTGGATAGGATACGTAAAAGTTAATTGGCAAGTGCCAAGGGTTTCGATGCATCTTGGCTCAAAACTTGATGATATTGATTATCCATCATTTTCTGGTGATCAAAAGATTTTGCACGGAGTCTCTAACTTGAGCTTAGAACTCTTTAGTTAGGCCGAGTATGAAAAACGTAAAATGGAAATCTAGTAATGGAAATCCTAAAATACATGTTCGTCTTTTAAGGCACTCGCCACTCGTCCAAATTTTCTTAATAATATTCAATAAATTAGTAAATTAAACTGAACAACAAGTTTAAACAATTAAACAACAAGCTGAAGTACCTAAAAAAACAAATTAGAACACAAGAGCAAACTGACAAGTATCGAGGTTTCAAAAAAATAAGAAAACATGCAAAACAATTGGTACTAAAAGTTAATTGACAAGTACCGAGGATTTCGATGAATCTTGGCTCAAAGTTTGATGACATCGATCATCCACCATTTTCTGGTGATCGAAAGATTTATCACGGAGTCTCTAACTTAAGCTTAGAACTCTTCAGTTAGGCCAAGTATGAATAACTTGATGTGGAAATCTGGTAGTGGGAATTCTCAGATACGTGTTCGTCTTTTAAGACACTTGCCACACGTCTAAATTGTTTTAATAATATTCAATAAATTAGTAAATTAAACTACACAACAAGTTTAAATAATTAAACAATATGTTGAAATACCTGAACAAGAAATTAAAACACAAGAACAAACTGACAAGTACCGAGGGTTTCGAAACAACAAGAAAATAGGATAAAACAATTGGATAGGATATGTAAAATTTAATTGGCATGTGCCAAAGGTTTCGACGCATCTTGGCTCAAAACTTGATGATATTGATCATCCATCATTTTCTAGTGATCGAAAGATTTTGCATGGAGTCTCTAACTTGAGCTTAGAACTCTTTAGTTAGGCCGAGTATAAAAAATGTAAAGTGGAAATCCAGTAGTGGAAATTCTAAAATACATGTTTGTCTTTTAAAACACTGACCACTGGTCCAAATTGTTTTAATAATATTCAATAAATTAGTAAACTAAATTGAACAACAAGTTTAAACAATTAAACAACAAGCTGAAATACCTGAACAACAAACAAAAACAAAAGAACAAACTGACAAGTGTTGAGGGTTTAGAAATAACAAGAAAATCGGACAAAAAAATTTGATAGGATATGTAAAAGTTAATTGACAAGTACCAAGGGTTTTGATGCATCTTGGCTCAAAACATGATGATATCGATCATCCACCATTTTTTGGTGATCGAAAGATTTCGCATGGAGTCTCTAACTTGAGATAAGAACTCTTTAGTTACTCTGAGTATGAACAAATTGAAGTGGAAATCTAGTAGTGGAAATTCTAAAGTACGTGTTCATATTTTAAGGCACTTGTCACTCATCAAATTTTTTTACTAATATTCAATAAATTAGTAAATTAAACTGAACAACAAATTTAAACAATTAAACAACATGTTGAAATACCTTAACAAGAAATTAAAACACAAGAACAATCTGACAATTACTGAGGTTTCGAAACAACAAGAAAACATGACAAAACCATTGGATAGGATACGTAAAAGTTAATTTACAAGTACCGAGGGTGGTTTCGATGCATCTTCGCTCAAAACTTGATGATATCAATCATCCACCATTTTCTGGTGGCTGAAAGATTTCGCACGGAGTCTCTACCTTGAGCCTAGAACTCTTTTGTTAGGCCGAGTATGAACAACTTGAATTTGAAATCTGATAGTGGGAATTCTAAACTACGCGTTCGTCTTTTCAGACACTCACCATTCATCCAAATTGTTTTAATAATATTCAATAAATTAGTAAATTAAACTGAACAACAAGTTTAAACAATTAAACAACAAGCTGAAATACCTAAAAAACAAATTAGAACACAAGAGCAAACTGACAAGTACCGAGGTTTCGAAACAACAAGAAAACAAGACAAAACAGTTGGTACTAAAAGTTAATTGACAAGTACCGAGGATTTCGATGAATCTTGGCTCAAAGTTTGATGATATCGATCATCCACCATTTTCTGGTGATCGAAAGATTTATCACGGAGTCTCTAACTTAAGCTTAGAACTCTTTAGTTAGGCTAGGTATGAATAACTGGTAGTGGGAATTCTCAAATACGTGTTCGTCTTTTAAGACACTCGCCACTCGTCCAAATTGTTTTAATAATATTCAATAAATTAGTAAATTAAACTGCACAACAAGTTTAAATAGTTAAACAACAAGTTGAAATACCTTAACAAGAAATTAAAACACAAAAACAAACTGACAAGTACCGAGGGTTTCGAAACAACAAGAAAACAGGATAAAACAATTGGATAGGATATGTAAAAGTTAATTGGCAAGTGCCAAGGGTTTCGATGCATCTTGGCTCAAAACTTGATGATATTGATCATCCATCATTTTCTAGTGATCGAAAGATTTTGCATGGAGTCTCTAACTTGAGCTTAGAACTCTTTAGTTAGGCCAAGTATAAAAAACGTAAAGTGGAAATCTAGTAGTGGATATCCTAAAATACGTGTTCGTCTTTTAAAACACTCACCACTCGTGCAAATTGTCTTAATAATATTCAATAAATTAGTAAATTAAACTGAACATCAAGTTTAAATAGTTAAACAACAAGCTGAAGTACCTGAAAAACAAATTAGAACACAAGAACAAACTAGAATGTACCGAGGTTTCGAAACAATAAGAAAACAGGACAAAACAATTGGATAGGATACTAAAAGTTAATTGACTAGTACCGAGGGTTTCGATGTATCATGGCTCAAAACTTGATGATATCGATCATCTACCATTTTCTGGTGATCGAATGATTTGTCACGGAGTCTCTACCTTGAGCTTAGAACTCTTTTGTTAGGCCGAGTATGAAGAACTTGAATTTGAAATCTGATAGTGGGAATTCTAAACTACGCGTTCGTCTTTTAAGACACTCACCATTCATCCAAATTGTTTTAATAATATTCAATAAATTAGTAAATTAAACTGAACAACAAGTTTAAATAGTTAAACAACAAGCTGAAGTACCTGAAAAACAAATTAGAACACAAAAACAAACTAGAATGTACCGAGGTTTCGAAACAACAAGAAAACAGGACAAAACAATTGGATAGGATACTAAAAGTTAATTGACTAGTACCGAGGGTTTCGATGTATCATGGCTCAAAAATTGATGATACCGTTCATCTACCATTTTCTGGTGATCGAATGATTTATCACGGAGTCCCTAACTTGAGCTGAGAACTCTTTAGTTTGGCCAAGTACGAACAACTTGAAGTGGAAATCTAGTTGTGGGAATTCTAAAATACGTGTTCGTCTTTTAATGCACTCGCCGATCATCGAAATTGTTTCACTAATATTCAATAAATTAGTAAATTAAACTGATCATCAAGTTCAAACAATTAAACAACAAGCTGAAATACCTAAACAAAAATTAAAACACAAGAACATACTGACAAGTACCGAGGGTTTCAAAACAACAAGAAAACAGGGCAAAATAATTGGTTAGGATACGTAAAAGTTAATTCACAGGTACCGAGGGTTTCGATGCATCTTGGCTCAAAACATGATAATATCAACCATCCACCATTTTTTGGTGATCGAAAGATTTCGCCTGGAGTCTCTAACTTGAGCTTAGAACTCTTTAGTTAGGCCGAGTATGAACAACTTGAAGTGGAAATCTGGTAGTGGGAATTCTCAAATACGTGTTCGTCTTTTAAGGCACTCACCACTCATCCAAATTGTTTTAATAATATTCAATAAATTAGTTAATTAATCTGAACAATAAGTTTAAACAATTAAACAACAAGCTGAAATACCTAAAAAAGAAATTAAAACACAAGAACGAACTGAAAAGTATCCAGGGTTTCGAAACAACAAGAAAACAGGGCAAAACAGTTGGATAGGATACGTAAAAGTTAATCGACAAGTACTGAGGGTTTCGATGCATCTTGGCTCAAAACATGATGATATCGATCATCCATCGTTTTATGGTGATCGAAAAATTTCACACAGAGTCTCTAACTTGAGCTTAGAACTTTTTAGTTAGGTCGAGTATGAACAACTTAAAGTGGAAATCTAGTACTGGAAATTCTAAAATACGTGTTTGTCTTTTAAAACACTCACCACTCGTGCAAATTGTTTTAATAATATTCAATAAATTAGTAAATTAAACTTAACAACAAGTTTAAACAATTAAACAACAAGCTGAAATACCTTAACAGCAAGTTACAACATAAGAACAAACTGACTGAAGTGAATCACACGTTAGTATAGACTTAATATATGATATACAAAACGCACAAGAAGTGGGAGTTGAATTGTGTATCCGTTTTTTAAAACAATCCCCTTTAAAAAAACTTGCTTTCTTAAACAATTGAAAAATAGTATTATGAAGTGTTGCAATCAAGAATAGATGTTAAAAGTTGAGAGTTAAGAGATGAGAATCGACACAGCAATTTTATACTAGTTCAACCCAAATCATGAGCTACATTCAGTCCTCATAATCTTTTCTGAGATTTCACTATGCTTCTCAAGGATACAAGTATTCTTTTTTCTGAGCCTCTTTAGGTCTCTTACAATAAGTATTCTTTTTTACTTAGTCTCTTCAGGCTATCAGCTTTCTTCCTTCTACTAAAAGATATTTCGAGCTTTGTTACAGACAATCTTAGCTCTATGGTTAGCACAATAAAATTTCTAACCTTTTTGAAAATCACTGACAAAATCACTAACTCTTGTAGTCTTCTGTTAGTAGTGTGCCCTATGCCAATGGACATATATGTGATTCATGTATTTAACACTATGACTTGTTAATAATATACTATGAGGTATTCCTTTTATATATGCATGTATGTTGTTTATGTAATGTGATTTACGTTCCATGAGTGGTAATAGACTTATGTCATCAAGTATGTGACTTGATAGTAAAACCATAAGCATTATAACACTATTCTAAACTATCCCTGGTCGATCGTTATTGGTGGAACAATAATAAATTAAGGCTAGTATGTATTCTGATTGATGATCACGTTTTACTGATCATGGATACGAGTTATCAAATCAGAAACATAGATATATGTTAGAGAACATATATTAGATTGACACACAAAGAGAACACTACGTGATTTCATGTCATTAGTGATTCTCAATATGGTTTGACTTTAGTTCTCTGACCTGAAGTCATCATGGTTCCCTCCATGAGGAATTTAGTGTTTTGATATTAGACTAAGTTATCTTTAACAGGATAACAAATTGTAGCATCCCACCTCCGCAAGACCTAAACCCGACATCGACGGTGATATCCGAGTCCGTGCCCGCAAAGGTAGCATGTTAAACCAGTCAATCGCTCACATATCGGTATAATTTTTTTTTTGAAACACTAACATAGACATAAGTCCATTTTCAGTTTGGGCCAAATAAAGTTAAAAGTCGATAACACAT
>JANZLD010018268.1:0-10783 GCA_026413575.1 Erythroxylum carthagenense
TGATTTCTTAGCTAAAGTGGATGCTTATTGATGTAGGAATGGTGTTAGAATGAAAGGAGTAGAGTTAGGTATAAAATTTGGAAAATTTACCTTGAGTATGTTTCAGGTTTTTAGTCATAACTTTTGATATGGTTATGCTATCGAGTTGAGGTTTAGCTTGAATTAAACTTGAGAAATTTGGCTAGAATTCTAATGAAGGAAGTTTTGTCTAATTGTGGCTTGAAAGGGGTGAAATATGCTTTGAAATTAAGATATGTGTGTAGGGTGAACAGTGGTGCTTTTAGCATTGAAAGATTTATGACCAAAAACTTTGGGAATCTTTCTAGGCTAAAGTAGACTGATTTTGTGAAGGTCTTCATGAAAGTTGAAGATTTGCTTGTTAGCTTTCTATCACCACTAAGTATGATATTTTTCAATGTGTAGGTTGAAATTTATGGCTTGTTAACTTTCATATGGTTTTTCAAAGATTAATGTGTTTTGTGTGTAGATGTCTCTAAGTGTATAGGATTTGTGATTTCTGTGTTCTAATGCCAATTTTGGACTGTTATGGTTTAAAGTAGCTCAAGTGATCTTATAGAAAGTTGTAGATGAATGTCTTAGATTTGTACTGAGGTATATTATGCGAATTTTGTATATAGGGATTGTAAGTTATGAATTTTTAAAGTTTGGATATGGTTTAGGTTATATGCTGTCTAAACACTCTTTAACAGGACAGCCACAATAATGGAAAAAATTGATCTAGTTAGAGATGGAATTTGATTCTAAGTCCTTCATGAGAATTGTAGCATGTTTCCTGATCTTTTCAGTGATATAGAGTATGTAATTTTTCGATAATGGGATAGGAAGTTATGCTTTTTGGAAGATTGTGTTACTGTTGAGAATGACTTATATAGGCAGAAACTTTGATTTGAGAATGTGATTTGTTTAGAGCTTGAATTTGCTTCCAAGTTGTGCATGAAAGTTGTGGAATATGTTTTTCTCTTTTGATTGATATAAAACTTGGAATTTTTGGCAAAGGGGATGGAAAGTTATGATTTTTGGAAAAATGTTGTAATGTTTTGTACTGTTGTGAATGTTAATGTGAAGGCAGTAGCTTTGATTGAATTGTTGATACCCTTAGAGGTAAAATTGATTTTCAAGCCCTTCATGAAACTTGTAGGAGTTTCTATGATCTTTCTAATGAGACCCCATTTGTGATTTTCGGACAATGGTGTAGAGAATTATGATGTTTGGAGCTTCTGTCATTGTGTAGAATGATGTTTATCTGACAGATTATTTGAAGTGGTTTTTAACTCCTTTAGAGGCAGATCTAGTTCTTAATCTCTTCATAAAATTTGTAGAGTTTTCTCTTAGCTTTCCATTGATACTAAGTTTGTTCAATGTAGAGTTCTGAGTAAGAGGTTATGAATTGGGGAAGTTGGGTTGTCGGAAGAAAAAGGACCAGAGTTTTCCAGGTCAACCACTATAGATGACTTAGTCGACTAGGAGGTCTTCGACTAGTCGACTGATGTATGTAATTTTTACATGCATTAGTAGTCATGTTTTCCTTATCTGACCTCTCTCTACTCTTTTGCTTATAACTTTTCCATCCAACCTCCGATTGATCAAATTTTGGAAACGTTGGATTCCTAAGACAATCCTCTACCTCTCCATGAAAATTTATGGATTTTGTGATTAAATTGAAAAAGATTGATTAGATCAAAGTGAGAGGATTGGTAGGAAAAGTTTGAACATATTTCAGTATTTTGGTGATATCTTGACCTGTAGAGATCTAAATGAGTTGATTCTTATTCCTAATTAAACTAGAGACATGGGCCTACAAGTTATCTGAAGGAATAAAATTTCTATTCAGTCCCTAAGATATTCAATTTCTGGAGGGAAATTGGGTATAGTGTACAGTCTCGGCTTAGCAATAGTTTGACAATGTTTGGGCCATAACTTTCGGATTTCTAAACCAAATTGAGTGATTTCGGTGTCAATGAGTTTCTAAAATTCAGAGAAAAATATTGTGACAGGGATTTTTTAGAATAGTGTCAGAAATGTCACGAATATGCATTATACACATTTTAATTGCTACATGTGCATTATTAAATATTTCTGATTGTGCATTTGGTAATGTTTGTATATATGTGTTTGACTTGTTATAGAGGCACATTTGGAACGTCAGCCCACCAACATTGCCGAGACTTCCAAGCATTAGCTCAGAAGCTATTGGTGAGTGACCTAGACAGTTCCTCAATTATTATTTGCTTATAATTCTGTGGTGAATAATTGTGGGATTGTGTTATGATTATGGATTCCAGACAGAAGGTCCAATGTATTAGGAGATTATGACATAGAAGTGCTATTTGTGTGATTTAATGTGATTGTGATTTTAATGTGATTAATTGTGAACTATTTGTTCGAATGTGATGATTTGGAAATGATTGTGATGTGGATATTGCTTTATTGTGACATATGCATTCCATGCATAAATGCATGATCGGTTAATGATAGTTGTGACCAGAGCAGCCACCGAGAGCTAAAAGCTCAATGTATTTGGGCCTCGAGCCTATAGTGATTCAGTGCCTTAGGCTCAACGATTAATGCGCCCATATTGGGACAGTTTTAGGCGCTAGGTCACAACACCGTAATAAATTAGAAAAGTGTCACATACGCATTTCATATGCATTTGATTTGATCTCCTTGATTGAGTGAAAGGCAAAATGCCTTATACTTATGTGATAACAATCATGTGGTACTTCTGAATGTGAAATTATGAAATAACTGTGATATGCTTGAGTGTTGCATGAAACATAATGGCTGTTGTGACCAGAGTCGCCACCGATCAGAGCTTTAAGCTCAACGAGTAAAAATGAGCTTTGAGCTCATAAGTGATTCAGAGCCTTAGGCTCAACATTTGATGAGCCCTGTATCCACCAACGGATAAGGGAAAGTTATTAATGAGCCCTACAAGGGACAGTTTAGGCACTCGGTCACAGCAAAATAATAAATGGAAAGTGAATCTCATATGCTTGTATCAAATATGAAAAATATGAATGTGGAATTTTGTAGATGTGTGTGTGAATGTGCATTATGAAATAAAGTTCGATGTATGGTAATTGTGTAATGTGAATGGGTGAACCATCGATGATGGTCACTCATTGAGTTCGCAAAACTCACCCAAAATTTGCAATTATTTTTCAGGACCCAGAGGAATATCCCATTAGGCAACGGGTGTATAGCAACTGCATGTGATTGAGAAAAGGGGTCGGGATCAGTTCGCGTCTGGGTTAGTGTATGGAAAAAAATTGTATTTTTCTGAATTTTTGTATTACTGATTAGGTCCATTTGTAAAGTCAACAGACTGAAATAAATTGTATTTATGAAAAGGGCCCCAATGGCCATTGTAGTTACCGGTGAGCTTGTATGTTCATTGATTTCCACATGATGTATGTTTGTGTTTCAAAAAAAAATTTATACTGAGTTTTTACTGAGTGATATAACACGCCACCCTAGCAGGGCACGAACTCGGATATCACCATTGATGTCGACTTCGGGTCAAGCGGGAGTGGAGTGTTACATCCACTTATAAGAACCATAACTTTTGACTTCGATATCCAAAATTTCAATGCTATATACTGTTGGAAAGCTAGAAAGCTAAGCTACAACTTTCTAAAAGACAACTTGTCAAATTCATCCTAGATCAATCCAAATTTTGCCCTAAATTTAGAGCATGAATTTTTTCCTTACGAAAGACTTCAAATTTTTCACTACGCAATTTTGGAATGTCCTAAGCATAACCATTCAGATACCAAAATGATTTCATTAAACTCTCAAATCTCAACTCATTTGTCTCATCATCTTCATATATATATATATATATATATCAATGATTTATGTTCCAAAATCATCAACTCAAGTTGATAACTTCCTCACATATATCTAATTTTAACTCACATCCTCACATCATCCATACACCATTCACATTTCGTTAACATCAAAAGAATAAAGTTTTACAAATCTTTAATGGCATTCCAAGTCACATTACATCATCGTCTCAAAATCTCAAATTACAAAAGGTCCTTGAACAATCAAACTTCTTGCTTTCCCAAAATCAACTCAAACTACAAAATAAGCAAATTTGGAGACAAGCGCTTAGGCTCTTGATCACTTGGTCTCTTAGCTATCACCTAACGATGGGATAAAAGGGAGAGGGGGGAGCTTGAAAGCTCATAGGTAACAAGTTTATATCAAAGAATAAGCAAAATCGTTAAAATGTTCATTTGTCTTATAAAAGTCATAGTGAATTTATAAAATGCTTTGTTCTCAAACTCTCAGTCAATTTCACGATCTTTTTGCTCAAAACTTATAGTTAAGAATGTCCTCACCTCAACATAGCAAAGTACATTTAACCATCACTGTAGAACACTAAAGTTATGCAACAAACTTGACAATTTAATGATGTAATGCATAAACAAATGGCTTGAGAGTTTCGTGGAACAAAACGGAGAAATTGAAGTTTACACCGTGAACAAAACGAGTCCAATTTCTTAGGATCTCGTGGCCTCAAGCGGGCAGCCGGGAGAAGGCTATGGGTCAACGTGCACTTGACTAACGAAATGGGTTCCTCTCTTGCCCAAACAAAAGCACATATTCATGCTCAAATCATTTGCTTATGTGTTTATACTTTCATGCTTTCACATCTTTTCATTCATACAAAATGCCATGACATGTTTCAAAGCATAACATAAATATTTCAAAACCATTTTCCATTTTATAATCAAAATTCGTGCACCAACGTGTAGCGATTTCTCATATCACTCAAAACATTAAAAGCAAAATTTATGAAGTAATTGAAATCATTTTACTTTCTTGAATTGTAAAAATGCTAATGGCCCATAACTCTATTATAAACATGTAACCCACCTTGATTTCCTTGCTTAAAGATATGCTCAAAATGCCTCTTCTCTTGTTTCTCTTGCCTCTTTTATCCCCTTTGTACAATAATAAAAAAAATCTCACTCAATAGGGTTTTCAATTGAAAATCCCACAAAGCACAATCACTAAAATTGGTGCTAGAATACTTAAGCCCATGGATTTTCTAAACTCCATGAACTAAAATCCTTCTAAAAATCCCAAAATATTTAGGTGATCTTACCTTGGTTCTTTACCAAATGAAGAGATCTTTGGCTCAAATGGAAGCTCTTCTATTCCTCTATCTTTTTCTCTTCTTGAACCACTTTAAAATCTCTCTCAAAAGCTAAGAAATGACGAAACCCTAGCTCAACTCTCTTCTTTTCTCTCAACCACTGAAATCTCTCCTCTTTCTCTCTTTGATTTATTATTTCTCTTCCTCTCTCCCAATTCACTTTTTTTCTTCTTCTTCTTAAACAAGACCACATTTTGGTCTTATCCTTCCAAAAATACCCCTCCTTTCCTTTGGTCTTCCCATTTTGCCCTTTCTTTCATTTACCTCCTAATTCTTTTAATCTTCTTAAACACCATATTAACTCTAACTTAATTCAAATCTTTCCATCTAATTTCAAATCTCTATTTATACCCATTAAATTAATAACTCAATTCTAAAAATAATGAAACAAATAAATCAATAATAATTGAAAAAAATCAGGATCTAACAATTCTCCCCCTATTAAAAGAATTTCGTTCTCGAAATTCTTACCTGGCTGATCTAAGGTAGGGTTATGCTTCTTCTTGTGCTTCTCCAGTTTTCATTTAACTCCATCACTCAAAAATTTTCTTTCAAATGACCCTAGTCAACGGACTCGGTCAGTCCTTCCATAACTTATTCAAATATCACACTATCTTAACTGTTCCCTCAATATATTTTAGATTACTCATAATTTTCCACTTACTGTGCGGATAACACCAATATTATATCATATCAATATTTCTTAACATACTCACTTATATCACATTACGAATCTAAGACATCTTTCTTCAGTAGCACTTCTTATAACTATTTTATATAGACCTATTCATGTCAGGCTTAGCTAATCTTTTTTCCTAACTTGAGCACCCCTTGGCACAGTGATACTCTCAGAGTTCATTTATCTTTCACTTAATAATTCACATCACTATAGTGTTAGTACACTTAACTCTTATGTCCATCTTACTGTATTCCGTACCTTTGGTGTTGATCCACTTAAATCATTCATCTTTCCTGAATCACTTAATTTCTAACATTGATCAATTTCACCTATCAGTAACATCTCTAATTCTGTCCTTCAACCATTTTTAGGCCTTAATCATCACAAGCAAACGACTCTTTATGTCATCTAACTTCTTATACAGTATTCTAATGAAATTAGTATGACAATGATTGTGATACTTGAAGTCAAATAGAACTATACATGGATCTCATGTTCTTATGAACTTCAAACTATAAGCCTTAAGTATATCTTTGCCAATTAAGACCGTCAGCAATTTAAACATTCACTCACTTAGCAATTTAAACATTCACTCACTTGATTCGACATTCTTAGTCTCTAAATGATGTTTCGACGTATTCCTACTAGGATGTATAACTTACGTTACCACTTGTACTTTTCTAAAAATCTCTTTGCTCAATCATCTTTATCGATACATATACTTTTTATTTCAATCACAATGTATCATTCTTCCTATTTGATCCCAAAATTCAGATCTGTTTTCAATCTCTCAATAAGGTTCATGATTTTTGAATCCTCAATTTGGTCTTGGTTAATCCTTTTATGTGAAATTAATCTTCAATTCCATAGCAAATAGTACTTTGATTTGCCTAAACTTCAACTCTACATTCTATGCTCCTTTTTTTACTAGATCTAATAACCTCCATATCGAATTTCTACTTCATAAATCAAATATAACACTAACTTTACTTGGAATTACTCATTTGTACAATGATAGTCTTTCAGTACTTATATCAATTGTCTCAGCTTTATATTCAATTTTGCTCAACTTAATAATTACCTCAAACTTTAATGATCTGTACATGTATATATATATCTAAAATGTTTATATACATACGGTCTCCAAACTTTCAGAGCAATCACTACTATAGAAGCTCTAAATCATGTATGGAATAGTCAACTCATAGGACTTTTAGTTATCTCCATACATGTAAAATCACTTTATTATGCTACATTGGATTTTATCCAAATCTCTTATACAATATCATTGTATACTATGAAATCTCCAAATTCGTATGATATAATTAACATCAGCATAATTCCTCAAAATTCTCTTTACTTTCATTACTTATACGATTTACATGTTTTGTTTCACGTATTCAAACTATTCTTCTAAACTTTTTGAATACATTTGATATATCATCAAATTTTTGATTGGATCACTTTAATCTTCAATACCATAGTACTGTTGGGGCAATTGTTAACTCAAACAATTATTATCACACTCCATATGCCCATGATTAGTTCTCACAATTCCTTAAATAACTAATTCCTCAATGAGGTAGCATTGTCTCATGTTATTTTTGATTTCCCAATTGACTTCCTTACTCGAATGATTTTCTCAATTCATTCGATTTCCTCTGATTTCAGACTAAATTATTGTACTGTCTACTCATTCATACTAATTTATCCACACATTTCAATTTATTTGCAAACTTAACTTCCTATGGTTGTAATACATTCATCAAGTCAAATTTGTATCTCTCGAACACATTTACATATAATATACCATGGACCTATATACACCTCATATTAGTAATTAATGTCACCTTAATTTCAAGAATCCAATCCCATAGTTGGATACATTACATCTACCATAATGCATGCACTCTCCGTAGCATATTCTACATTTCATGCTTAAGTCCCCACTAGGGATATGACTCCAATATTTACTTTTGAATCATTATGTATTCATTTCCGATTTGTTCTTCCATTGATCATTCTTAACATTACTATCTAATCTGCTTAAATCTAATTCAATGAAATTCTTCTTCGAAAAAGGGTTTCTTTCTACTATCATCAATCTTATTCATGCAATCTTTATCAATTGTTTGTTATCATCATCAATTTATCAACTATCCTTAATACCTCAAGAGGGCCAATTTATATCGTTCTTACAAGTTCATAATGTTCTAATTACCAAAACTCAATGAAGTAATGAACACACTTACTGTCGTATATGCTTAGGTGGGCATCATCAATTTCATCCCATTTTTTATATATATTTATCTCCAATAATTCATAAATTTATCTTACATGATTGATACATTGATCTCCATTGATCCTAGAAGATATTCTTCTCTTTATCTTTGAATTCATTACTCATTGTAACATCATCAACAATCTCAACATATCCCCAATTGATCATTATAAGCACTTTCATATGTTACTCTAGTTCCCCTTAGACTTTAAACTATGGGAACTATGACTAACAAATATCCAATAAGTCATAGATTGCTTCCTATATCATCTCCACACATATAATACATATATGCTAAATATTCTTACTTGTTATGGCGATCCCATTATCAGATATGTACTCACAATAACAATTCAACTTAACCTTTTAAACTTCTATATATGCCTCTATCATTCATCTCATCTTCTAATTATCCTTTATTGCATCTTACATATGCATATTCACTATTGATTCAAAATTATAGATGTATAATCATCATGAAATTCAAATCTCAATTTCACGAACACATTCTTATGGTGGATCATAACTCTTGTCACATTTATCAAACAACCACTTCGATTCCAATTTCATCTTCTTAAGATCATAGCAATTTATGTTTTCCTGACATTCTACTTGTATACCTTAATCTCATCATTTCTACTTGTCTCCCTCTTTTCCTCAAACAATCCATGCTAATATATTCTACTTGTCTCCCTCTTTTCCTCAAACAATCCATGCTAATATATTCACATCCATATCAATTCAAGTACATATCCACAACAAAATTTTGTCACCATATTCACTAACATAATCATAAATACCGAATCTATGTAAATCATATCAGAGTATGTAATATTTCTTATTTCTAAACCTTTACAAACTTTTCATTTTCTCACATTCTACTAGATCATTATTCTCTTATTACTATTTCTATCAGCTCAACTATTGACAAGTGCTCATAAATGTGATTTATACACATGTTATTCAAACTAAGGGTCAGGTACTACTGTCTGCTATAACATGACTAAAATGTATGTAAATTGACATGTCTTTCAAAAAACACCCATGTAAGATCTCAATTATGGGCTCTAATACCACAATTGTTGGGCACCAGTTTCGGAACCCAACTCTTTCTCTGATACCATAACTGTTGGGCACTAGTTCCAAGGTCTAACATTAGGAGTTATAGAATGAGTGCTTATGCTTGTTACCATGCATGGTTATTCCAATTAACCCTCATTAGTCATCCTCAATTCATCTTCATTCTCTAATATTGTAAGTGCCAGATCCTATTTTTCGAATCACTCTTATGATGAAACAAATATTCTATGCTCAACTTCCATCCAGATATTAAACATCTTAGAGGCTGAATCAGAATTTGACCTCTTATATAATTTGTCATCCTACGCCTCTAGTTTAACCTACATTGGAAATCATCTCAGTTGGAACCCTACAGATCCAAATATATTTAAAATGTCGAAGCATGTTCCATAAAAAACATCAGTTCATACTATTCCAACAGATTCCTTTACTTTCCTTTAATCAAAACCTTTTTTCAATTGATTCAGAATGCTGCCAATTTTTTTAGAGAGATAGAACAATGTGTGTTGGGATCTATTCCTTCAAGAATCACTTCATTTGGAGGTCAGATAACAAGACTAGCTAAAGAAAATCAAACAAGGTTTTGCCCTCAATCATATTGATCCTATTTTGGGACAAATGGTATAACTTGATTTTGGGATATCAGATCAAGGTCATTATTAAAGGGTTCAAAAGAGGACTTCAATAGCTATATCTTTTATGAAGACATTGAAGTGAGATTTTGTCATCTAAAGGGTCAGAATTCCAAACGATACAAGATGAATAGTGACTAGAAGAAGGTTATGAACTGTACACAGAAGATATTTTGCAATTAGCATAACTTTCTCTAGAGTTATCATATCAAGTTGTTCTTTATATGGTTTGAAATAGGACTTCAATATCTACATCATTCATGCAGACGAAAGGATCAGATGAACCCAAATAAAGGGTTAGATGAATTGTAAAAATGGTCATAAATTTCTCTAGAGAACTTAGATTGAGCAATTCTTTAGATGGTTTGAAAGATAACTTCAAGATCTATAACTTTCATGAAGACCTAGAAGACAAATTTGATCATCTATAGAGTAAAAAATGTGACCAGATGATAGGATCAGATGAACAGTGCACCAGATGATATGACGTCACCAAACGATACATCATCATCAGATGAAGTGTTCTTACCAGATGACGCGTCATCACCAGACGATACTTCCTCACCAGATGAAGCGTCCTCACTGGATAATATGTCCCCTCACCAGATAAAGCGTCTGTTGGATCGGAAAAAGAAAGCATGCCATATTTGAAGAACTGGTAGATTTCAAAATTTTTTAGAAATCATATTTGCAGAAGAAGCAATATATCCAAATCAATTTGCCAATCCATACATGATATCATATAAGGATAATAATAAACATAAACAGGATGAAGAGTATTAGCGACTCCTTTGCTATAGCTTTAATTCCTCACTGCGCTATCCTCTCCTTCTTCTTATATCCAAGCCTTTGCTTTTGAATCTTTTCCTTTATCAATCTATCTTCTCCTTGTTGTTGTATCCTCAACCAATTTGATTTAC
>JANZLD010018355.1:0-10777 GCA_026413575.1 Erythroxylum carthagenense
TTTACATATGCAATGCGCATGTGACACTTCCATTTTCTTACATTGTTGTGACCGTGCGCCTGAAACTGTCCCAGTGATAGGCACATTGCGTTGAGCCTGACGCTTTGAATACGTTGGGCGTGATATGCCCAGATACGGTGAGCCAATGACTCTAAAATACGTTGGACCAGTGGTCCTGTGCGTTGAGCTTAAAGCTCTCATATACGTTGGCTGCTCCGGTCACAACTATCTTTATCTGATCATACTTTTATGCATGAAATGCACATGTTCCAATTTCAATTTTCCACATGCCCAATTTTACTTTTAATCATGCACATATAATACTTCGATATCGAATTCCCGATCCTTCGGACACCTACGGTCCAAACCCAAAACACAATCAAACACATAACCCTCCATTCTTCCACATGGCATAAGCACGTAATTAAACACACAAATATTGAGGAACCAACTAGGTTACTCACCTGTAACTTCCGAGCTAATGCCGGGAAGTCTCAGCTACGTCGGAGGATTGACGCTCCACTGGTACCTCTATACAATCAAAACACATAAATATTACTAATTATTCAATTTTCGAAGTCAATTATGCACACTAAACAATTTAATTGCGTACCATACATGTTTATGACATTCCCGACACCTATACTCAAATCTTCCCAATCATTCTTAACAATCTGTAATTCATAGTCTCTAACTTGAAATAAATCCATAACCAATTTAATTAGTCTAACTCCTCAATCCTAAATTCAAAAATTCAATTTTCAAAAAAATTGGGCGTCCTCGCCGGGGCGTTTGGTCGCTCGCTGCAGCGAGCCTCCTAGCATATGTCGCGGCGTACGCATCGCACTCGTCGCGATGTAGCCTTCCTCACTTGCTGCGGCGTACGTTGTTCGCTCGTCGCGGCGTGCGGGAAATGATTTGCTCGCCGCGGCGTGTTCTTCGCGCATGTCGCAGCGTGCAAACCCAGCAACGCCCAAAAACCCAGATTTTTCCAGATTTCCGACTGCTAAAAACTTCCAATCCAATTTTTTTCCTTTCCAAACCACTCCCAAATAATTCAATATACATCAAACAACTAATTCCTAACCTCAATTCCATCAAATAACCATTTTCCCTAACTTATCAACACCAAAATCAAGCAAATATCATCATCGGAAACCCTAACATAAACAATCATCCAATATCTAAACCAATCATCAATATATATCAATCAAATCCACAAACTAACTATCTAAAGCAAGAAAGAAGAGGACTTACTTGATTAAAGCTTCAAATCTTTCAAAAATCCAACCCCTCAACTCTCACAACCCACGGTAAACACCAAAAACCAAACCCATCTTCATCTTCTTCAACACCAAGCCAAAGGGGATTGATCAAAGACAAGGGAAGGAGCAAATGGCAAGAAGAAATCAAGAAGCAATCAAAGAGGAGATCCACGATGGAGAAGAGAAAGGAGAAGCAAAGCAAGTGTCGTAGGAGACAATTTCAAAGGATAAGGATTATATACAAAGGGACTAAGGCTTGTTTGGCAATTTTAATTGCCACAAGACCAATCCGAACAACCTCAAATCCAATTTCTTATTCTAATTTCTCCCAAATTCCAATGGCTCTAAACCCTAATTCCTCAAATCAAAATTCTAATCCTCCATTACCATTGGACAATCAATTTTGGAACCGGAAATCCAAGTAATCAGTCATTAGGTCAATTTTTCGGTCTGGACCTATTACTTCAAAAATTTTAGAAAAATTCCTATAATTCCTCAAAATTATAAAACTTACGATCATACACTCCAATTTCATATTTCAAACTCCTAAATCTCATTTCTCACTCCAATTGCATTTTCAACGCTCAATTGACCTAATTATCTCCAAATTTCCAATTTATCCAATCATACCGGGAATATGTCATACATGTATGTACATTCATATGCTAGTGCAATAATTGCCAATTATCCAAATTATACATAAGCCAAACAATGCATGCACATGCCAATTCATGAATGCACACTCACTGTACCCATCCCATCGGTGACGGGATATTATCTCCCTGTAATTGATTAAGCAAATCATCAATTCTAGGCAATGGGTACTTATTCTTCACTGTCACCTGATTCAGCTACCTATAGTCGATGTGTAACCTCAAAGTTTGATATTTCTTTTTTATAAACAAAATTGGAGCTCCCTATGGCAAAACACTGGATCTAATGAACCTCTTTTCTAACACAATCTGTAACTGAGCCTTCAACTCTTTTAGTTCTATAGGTGTCATCCTATATAGAGGATAGATATAGGAGCAACACCTGGAACTAGATCAATTGTTAACTCCATTTCCCAATCTGGAGGTAAACCAGATAACTCGGCAGAAATCACATCCAAGAATTCCTTGACCATGGGAATGTTATGCACATTCAGCTCAATTCGGGTATCAATGATATGGGTTAGATAGGCCTCTTATCCACCTTGCATCAACCTTAATGCACTTATGAAGGATATCATCCTAGCTAGCACTGCTTGACTAATTCCTGTAAATACTACCCTCGACTAACCAGGAGATTCTATTACTACCTCTTTGGTATAGCAGTTCATGACAACCTTATGAGCAATGAGCCAATCTATGCCTAAGATAATATCTATCTCTCTCAACTATAGTACAATAAGGTTTGCCTCCAATACTGCTTAATTAATCCGAATCAAGCATCTTTAGTAGAATTATCCAATCACTATAGTACTACCTATTGGCGCACTCACCTCTAATCCATACTTTAGCAGCTCTTTATCACAATGCAGCCTAGATGCCAGAAGTGGTGCGATGAATGAATGGTTAGATACTAGATCTAACAATGCAAATGCTTTATGAGCATAAATAAATAGCACACCTGTAACGACATTCAGAGAGTCTTGGGCCTCCTGCCTGGTCATGGCATAAACTCTATCTTGGGATTGGGGTCGACTGCTTCCCACCTTAGTCTTGACAGAAGGACTCCCAGAGCTCACCCTACCTTTACCACAGCTTCCCTATCCAGACCTACTACCTTTATTTTGCTAGATCGTAGCATCACTCCCAAATCTCCCACTCATACCAGATTGAGCTCCCAAAATAGCAGGACAATCTCTAATCTGGTAGTCAAAAGAGCTGCACTCAAGGCAAGCTCCAGACAGTCTCTAGCACTCACCATCGTGCCTCTTCTCACAATGCTCACATGAGGGTATCTGACTCTACACTGTACCTTTTCCACTATATGATTGTACAAAGCCAACCCTCTGTCTAAATTCTAACTGCCTTGATCCAGCTGGTGGTTTGAAAGCTCTGTTCTGGCACTTATTGAATCTTCTGCCAGACTCACTTTGACTCTCACTAGACCTCTTCATTCTATATCCTTGCCTGGGCTCTACTTGTCCCTCTCTCAATAGCTACTCAATTTTAATCGAAACAACCCTCAACTTAGTGAAACTACTCAAGTTTGAAATTGCCATCCTTGTTTTGATCTCCATATTGAGTTCGTCATCAAACCTCCTACACTTGTCTTTTTTGGTAAGAATCAAAGCAGTAGTGTACCCCATCAGCTCGTTGAACCTGATCTTATACTCTGCCACTTAAATTTTATGTTACTTCAAATCTAGGAACTCCTTCATCTTCCAGTCAAGTCTATTAATATCTTCTTACTGCAGATCATAACTCTTGTCACATTAATCGAGCAACTACTTCGATTCCAACTTCCTCTTCTTAAGATCATAACAAGGTTATGCTTTCATTGCATTTTGCTTGTACACTCTAATCTCATTGTTCATACTTATATCCCTATATTCCTCAAACAATCCATGACAATACATTCGTATTGATATCACTTTCGAAAATATATCACCACAGTACAATATTGGTGTCATATTCAATAATGCATCCTCCAATACAATTGCATTGAATCATTAGTTATCATATCTAACCACATACTATTTCCCTTTTCTATTTAGACACAACTTTCATTTTCTCACTTTCTGAAAAATCATTATCCTTCTCACTATTCCCATCAGCTTAAACTCTTAACAATTATTCATGCATGTAACTCATACATATTTGCCCATGTAAGATCCTAATTCCAGCGCTCTGATACCAAACATGTTGGACCCCATTTCTGGAGCCCAACTTGGAGGTCATAATGCGTGAGCTCATTCCTATGAAAATCTCTTTAGGATAATTCCCATAATAAAATTTTACAGCGTCTGCAGTGGAAGACTTTGCCGCGGCGAACTGTTTGCAGAAAAATTCCTCGCCGCGGCGAAAATGTTGAAGTATTTTCCCCTGAATCTTTGGGAAAAGTTTGCTGTGACGAACTCTTAACTTCGCCATGGTGAAGATGGTCAATTTATCACACCGAATTTCCTTCCATCTTTCCTAGCCTTAATTTCAATCTAAGTTGTCCCAAATTCACTTCCTCTAACGCAACATCATTTTGTAACCATTTCACCACCAATATTATCTCATCAAACTCTCTAGGCTCTTTTCTTTTAATTCATTACTTACAACTAATTCTCTTCCTTCATAATTTCCTATCTTTCTTTTTCCATAACATCTCACTTATGTGTGACAACAATTCATGTTCAAAATTCATCATCTAAAATCGATAGCTTTTTTGAGTATACTTAAGTTCAATTCAAGCTCATCCATATGCAAATTCATATTCCCACTCAACATCATCCATGCATAATTCATAATTCATTAACATCAAAAGATAAGAGTTCTTAGAAAGCTGTAATGACATTTCAAACCATAATACATCAATGTGTCAAAATCCTAAAATATATAAGATACTTGAACAATAATCCTTGAAATTCAGCTAAAACCTTATGGTTACATAATCTAGATTAAAATACAAAAATAAGCATAACTCGAAGCGATGTCTTGACTCTTGATCACTCGATCTTATTTTCTTCACCTGATGATGGGACGGAAGGGTGAGCTTAAAAGCTCGTGGGTAATAAGTTTATAATGGAGAATAAGTAAAAATCATTAAAATGTTCATTTGTTATAGAAATTTCATATTGAATGCATAAAACTCATAGTTTTCAAATTCTCAACAAAATTCAAAATTTGGCTAAAAAGTTCATAGTTAAAGAAATATCATCACATAAACATAACATATACATGTAACCATCAAAGCACAACACTCAATTATGCAATATTCTTGACAATTCAAAGATGCAATGCACAAACAAATGGCTCGAGAGTTTCGTGGAACAAAACCGATAAACCGAACTTTATACTTGAACAAAACGAGTCCAATTTCTCAAGATCTCGTGGCCTAAAGCAGGCAGCCGGGAGAAGGCTATACGTCAACGTGCACGTGACTAACGAAATGTTCATCTCTTCCAAAAGTCCAAACATTTGGGTCAATTTTCCATGATCATTATGATTAAGTAAATGACAAAATCAGATAAAAATTTCTTCTAGAAACATTTTCCCCATTGTCTTAAGTTTCTAATGACTCCAAAATCATTCAATTTGGTTCAGCATTCTAAAAGTTATACTAAAAATATTTCCAGGATGTTCTTATTCTAAAACAGCATTCCACACTTCACTTACATCCAAAATTTGAAATCCATAGAGACTAAATTTGAACTCAATTTCTTATACAATTTGTATCTCTATGTCTCTAGTTTACTCCAAATTAAAAATTACTTCATTTGGACATTTACAGCAAAAGTTATTCCCAAAATATCAAAGTACGTTCGGTGCTGGAAAGTTCGCCACGGCGAAGTTACTGGAGTTCGCCGCAACGAACTTTTCCAGAAACTCATACCGAAGACATGTTTTTCGACATTCTTAATCTTTTTACTTCCCATCTTTTACATATAACCCATCTAAACACTAAACCATCACTTCTACTTCATTTCCAACTTCATTCCAACCTAATATCATTGATAAAAACGTCAAAATCTATCTTTGATCATTAATCCTAAAAACTAAACATATGCATTTACCCATTCTCAACAACTTCCCACATATATTCATCTCTTAGCTAACATCAAAACATGTTTCATTCATCTAATCAAGAAGAATGATGCTTATAGTTACTTGATTTAGCTTTAAAATCTTCAAACTCTTCAAGAATCTCCAAACCCTAGCTTTTCTTTTCCTTTTCTCTTCTTTTCTTCACCCACGATTTCTTCTTCTTCAAAATACAAGACAACTTCTTCTTCTTCTTTTTAAACCCTTAATGAGTGTGCAATGTCCATTTTGCCCCTTGCCTAATGCCTTATGTCTTATACCCTTAAGTCAACTTCCAACAATGCCCTTCATTCATTCTTATAGCATTAATACTTCAATTCAATTAACCTATATCATAAAATCTCACCAACATTAACATAATAATTAACTCCAAAATCTAATCCATCAATAACTCATAATTCACTTAAGTCATGCTTAATAAATAATAAAAATTTTAGGGGCCAACATCTAATCACTTGATGCCCTTATTAGCATCAAAAGCAACAATTATTCTTCCATAATAATGGTGCTATTAGTTTGATATTAAATACCACTGTCTTCTTAAGTAGTTGATCTTGAACATATTCTCTTACTCAGCTTCATTTCCAAACACCTTATTATTGTTGGTTTAATTTCAACTAAAAAATCTATTAACAAAAGTTGTTTTCTTATACAGTTAAAAACCCCTTATATCCCAAACTATTACTGACATAGGATGAGGCTTTTGTTCATGACCTCTTTTTCCTCTATGAGTTTCTTCTATTGTCACTAGTAAACCCCTCATTAGTACAAACTTGGTTTATCTCTTTCTCTACCATAACCACTTGTTTAATTTTCTTTAGATTGTCCCTAACGTTGACTTGTTAGTCTATTATTAACTTCACTTCATCATTCAAATAGCCTCATCATTTTCATGATTTCCTACCATCTCTATTGATGTTGTGGCCTTTAAAGCATTTCCCACTGATACTCTTGCTACCTCCTTACCTTCTTGATCCTTGTTATTTTCCTTCAACAACTCTTAATCTCTTTTTCCTTTTCTCCCTTTTTTAACTAGCATTTAATTTTATTTTCATAATCTACTCTCACAAACTTCCTCCTTATTACCCACTATAGTTTCTGTTGCTACCTTAATGATGGTTTCCAATGGTAGGATACCAAAAACTTTATCTTCCACCATTGTTTCATTTTCCCCAGCTTTAAAATTGGGATGACCTTAGGTAATTCTTTCTACATCTCTATATTTTCACACATTTTAGCATAATCTGTCCTCTTCCTTTACTAGTAGTGGTCTCATCCTTGTAAATAGGCTTACTTTTAGAACTATTCTTAGGCTTTCTATAACGTCTTGAATCATCTCAATTGGAGGATAAGTGAGCAAGTTATACCCAATTCTAGTAATTGTCAAAACTATGCATAGTTGCCCAAATATCTTAATTTTGACCTTAACATCTCCATGTTACTAAATAAAAATATTTAAAAATGTTGGGACTCGTTTCCAAAACCCAACCTCTTGCGAATATCAAAAGACTTGAGCGTATCTTTACTGCATCATACTCTTTAATACATTACATACAAATAATTTTTTTCGTCATTCACATTTCAATGCCCTCAAAACAAAGGGTTTTACAAAGCTACAATGGCCTTTCAAGTCACATTCCAACATAATCACAAATACTCCACAATAAAAAAATTACATGAACTTTAAATTCTTAAAAAGTGACTAATTCCATGTGTTTTCCAAAACTAACTCAAAATACGACATAAGCAAATTTGGAGTGATGCCTTGACTCTCTTTCACTCCATCTCTTGCTCATCACCTTGAGGTGGGACAGAAGGGGGTGAGCTTAAAAGCTCGTGGGTAACAAGTTTATAACGGAGAATAAGCAAAAATCATTGAAATGTTCATTTTTTATAGAAATTTCATATTGAATGCATAAAACTCATAGTTTTCAAATTCTCAACCGAAATCATAATTTCAACTCAAAAGTTCACAGTTAAAGAAATATCATCACATAAACATAACATATACATGTAACTATCAAAGCATAATACTCAATCATGCAACATTCTTGACAATTCAAACATGCAATGCACAAACAAATGGCTCAAGGGTTCTATGGAAACAAAATGGTGAAACTGAAGTTTGCACCATGAATAGAATGAGTCCATTTCGGAGCTCATATGCCACAAGCGGGCAGCCGGGAGAAGGCTCTTGTCAACATGCATGTGACGAATAGAATGGTTTCACTCTCGCCCAAACATAAGCATATAATCATGTTCAAATCATTTTATCAAATGCTCATACTTTTTCTTCTTTTTTCGAATATACAAAATGCCATGAAATTTTTCAAGGCATGACATAAAATGTTTCAATACATTTCTATCTTTATTTTGAAATTTATCAACAAAATGCATGTATCGAACATATAAAGATTCCTTAAATCATCTAAAAGCAATAGATGCAACAATTTTGAAGAAATTTGAAATCATTTTACTCTTTTGATTTAATAGAAAACATTTAAGGCTCATTACTTCTATTATAAACATGAAACCCATCTGATTTCCTTGCTTATAGGCTTACTCAGAATGTCTTTTTTCTTTGCAAATAACCTAAGGTCTCTAAGGCTCTTTCCTGGTGTATCTTTAATGTGTGTTTCGTGAGCTAATCTAACTGAAATAGGTCTCTTCACCAAATGAAAAGAACCCTGGCTCAAATGGAAGCTCTTCTCGTCATCTACTTTTTTCCTTTCTTGATCAACTCCAAAATTTCTTTTATAGGCTAAGGAAATTGAAACCCTAGCTTGGTTTCTCTTCTCTTTCTCATTCTCTTCTTCTCTTTGTATTTCTCTCTCTTTTTCATGACATTCCCTTTTTCTCTTTCTTTCCCCTTTTCTTATTCTCTTCTGCTTCCTTCCATTTATAGGCAAGACAACACTTCTTCTTCTAATTATGCCCTTCCATTTATGCCTTATGTCTTTCACACGTAAGTGTCTTGCCAAAAGTACCCTTAAATATTTTGACATAACACTTTATTCTAGAAGAATCTTCTCTATTGTCTTACGTTTCCGATGACACCAAATCATTCAATTCGGGTCAGTGATTCGAAAGATACACTTCAAACATTTTTGGACTGCTCTTGTCCAAATCAGCATACTATACACAACTCCTATTGGAAATTTACACCTCTTAGAAGCTGAATTTGACTCAACTTCTTCATACCATTTGTAGCTCTGTGTATCTAGTTTATCTTGAAACAAGAATCATCTTATTCGGAGCTCTACTGATCTAGAAATCATTAAAATATTGAAGTATGTTTTAGTAAAATATCCAATTGATATCCCTACTTTGTTTCAATCCATCCCTTTCAAATCAACACCAAGAGCTATAACCTTCAATGGAGACGCAAACAGAAAATGTTAAGAATCTAAGAGTTCAATAGTTACTTCATTTAACTTTGAAATTTACAACTTTGAAGAAGACCTTGAGGTCAGATTTTATCATCTAAAGAGGCAACATGAATCAGACAATAGGATTTGACGAAGCCAAAGAAAAAAGCAGACAAATGGAAAAAGACAGAAAAAGTGAGAAAATTTGTTATAACTTTTCCTACAGATATCATATTAAGATGTTTTTTATATGGTTCGAAAGAAGACTTCAAGATCTACAACTTTCATGCAGAGCTTGAAGACAGATTCTATCTTCTGAAGGATCGAAAATGGAACAAAAAATATAAGATGAATAGTAACCCAGAAGATAGCAAAACACAGACGAAGCGAAAGACAGAAGAAGCAAAACACAGATGATAGCAAAACACAGAAGAAACGAAAGACCGAAAAAGCAAAAGGCAGAAGATAACAAAACACAGAAGAAACGAAAACAGAAGAAGCGAAAGGCGGAAACTTAAAAGAAGCAAAAGGTAGACGAATCAAAACTCAGAAGAAGCAAAAGGCAGAAGAAGATACGTCGGCAAAAGACAGAAGAAGACACGTCAGCAAAACAAAGAAGAAGTCGTGCCAGCAAAACACAGAAGAAGATGTGTCAGCAAAACACAGACGAAGACGCGTCAACAAAACATAGAAGAAGACGGGTCAGCAAAACATAAAAGAAGACGCATCAGCAAAACACAAAAGATAGCAAAACACAGCAGATATACAAGGCAGAAAATACAAAAGGCAGACGATACAAAACATATAAGGTACAAAAGGCAGAAGATACAAAAGGCAGAAGATACAAAAGGCAGATGATATAAAAGGCAGATGATACAAAAGGCAGACGATACAAAACACAAACAATACAAAAGGCAGAAGATACAAAAGACAGACAATACAAAACACAGAAGGTACAAAACACAGACAATACAAAAGAAAGAAGATATAAAAGGCAGACGATATAAAAGGTAGATGATACAAAACACAAAAGCTATAAAACACAGACGATACAAAAAGGCAGAAGATACAAAAGGTAGAAGATACAAAAGACAGACGATACAAAAGGTAGACGATACAAAACACAGAAGAAGATAACGTCATCATAAGGAAACATGGAAGGAGATGACGTCATCATTGAAGAAGTAAGAAGGAAGAAGATCTAACTTCCTAACTTCTCCCTTGTACATCTTCCATTGTAAGGACCCTGACTTTTAGCTCAGACGTCCAAAATTTCATACCATATATCGTTGGAAAGCTAAAAGAAAGGTCTACAGCTTACTAGTAGATACATTTACATAAATCAACCTAGATTAATCCAGGTTTTTCCCTCAAATACAGAACATGAATTTTCTACATTCATTCA
>JANZLD010018369.1:0-10776 GCA_026413575.1 Erythroxylum carthagenense
TAAACGGGTATGGGGGGTGGTATCCCTATACCCGCCTCGATACCCGACGGGTATTTTGCTAACCCCCCATACCCGCCCCACGGGTAAAAATTTGCTCCCCGTACCCGCCCCCGTTCGGGTAATTTTATCGGGTACCCATCGGGTTCGGGTACAATTGCCATCCCTAGTTGTGCTTTAAAAAGATACATCAAGGATTGAAGCAAAAAGGTTAAGAAATTACTAGAAGAAAAGCATTTTGAAATACTTCTTTATCTTAAATTTTAAAAGCTTATACGTAGGTTTAAGTTTTTATTAAAATTAGGTTAATTATTAAAAAAAAACTCACACTTTTGTCAATTTTTTAATTATAACTCGAACTTTTAAAAGTAGCAATAAAATGCTCAAACTTTTAATTTTTTAATTCTAGCCTAAACTTTAAAAAGTAGTAGTAAAATGCTCAAACTTTTAATTTTTTCAATTCTAACCCGACGTTAGTATTTCCATTAAATTTGTTAATGTGACTTGCCACGTGTTTCAGAAACTTTAACTATTAATACACGTAACCAAAACAACAAATAAAGATTAATAAAACGACATCGTTTAATTACATAATTAAAATGACTTAGTTATTTAAAAATGACCTAAATTAGATTACATAGCCTCAACAACTTTACGCTTTGATTTCAGTTTTTCTCTTCGTTTTTGGTTTATTCTTTCGATGTCCTCACCTTTCGATTTTTAGATTACACAACCCCGACGCCCTCACACAAAGGGCATCAGGAGAATAAATAAAAAATGAAGAGCTTACTGGTACAGTACGTTATAATGTAAGAGTAGTTTGGGGCATCAGAAAAACAAATAAAAAACAAATGACTAAGAGCTGAAGGTTGAGGGCATCGAGAGAACAATATATAATATCAGCTTATAATTGAAAACAATTGAAAGTTTGAGCATTTTATTGCCTCTTTTTGAAGATTGAGCTAGAATTGAAAAAAAATGAAAGTTTGGATATGTAATTGCTACTTTTTAAAGTTCAAGTTATAATTGAAAAATTAACGAAAGTTTGGGTTTTTTTTTTGTAATCAACCCTTAAAATTATTTAAAATAGGTAATAAATGTTTTGTTAATTTTTAATACTAATAATATGATAAAATTGAAAATATTTATTGATAGGTAAACAAAATTTGCTTACAAATTTTTTTCTTTCTTATTCATTAACTAAAGAACCTATTACTTTATTACAAAATTTTATACTTCATTTTTTTTGTCTCTATTGGTTTTCAAATATATATTTTGTCTTTTTTTATTATCTTTTTTCTCTTTTAAACGATCAGGAACTTAAATATTATTAACGTTGAAAAAGGCATCAACTATCTTGAATAATTATCACAATAATAATATAATTATTTATAACTACATGAAAGATATTGGATATCATCATTATGAATATCTATATCTGTCATCTCCCACTGTGGAATAACCAATTAAACTTCTGCAATTCTCATACTTATTTAATATATGTAATTAGCATTCAGTAAGAGCATATTATTATATATCTGTTAGGAATATATAGCATTTTGATAAATGAATCGATCTTTTGGTAGATTTAGTACGTTATACTTTATATCATTCATTCCATTAATTATCATTTCAATTTCATTATATAAATGCTTTGTATCAGTACCACTTCTACAAAAAAGGAGTACCCTTTTAAATACATCTTGACGTAGACTTAGATTTATAATAATATTCTTTGTTTCTCATTCCGTGAACTTAAATTAACTCACTTTTCTAGAATGACTCACTATATCATATCATACATGCCTTTTCTATCAATATTATAATATGGCAAACATTAACACAATTATTGAGAATCAAAACTTGAGTAAAGAGAATACTTTAGTTTGAGGTTTGGTTCTGTCGGATTCTGGTATGGTTGTGCACTGTCACTTGGATCCATGAGATTGGTTGATTCCGATTGAGAGATACCTACAAAACAGTAAAGGCATGTTGGGGGTTGATTCCCGGTAGACCCCTCCGACGCTCAAGTTAGTCTTTTTGGGAGAGTTTGGAGGCTAGTGAATAAAGAATAATAGGGTTCTTAAAAATTGTACCTTTCTCATGATGAGGTAATTATTTTATATCTGAAAAATACCTATTAGGTTTAGGTCTTCCCTTTCAAGTGGGCAGCCTCCATTTATGAATGGGTCGTCTATGTTTGGGCCTGGGCTCGGGCCTAGTTCGACCGACCCAACCATAAGCCCCCTACTCCTCGACTCTGATCATGAAGAAGGGTCGATGAAGTACATATGGATTGTGCGGCTCATCCATATAACAGCTCGTGATAGGCCCGATCGATCGGACGTCGTAGTTTAGTGCATAACGGCTCGGGATAAGACCGACCGATCAAGGGTAGAGATAGAACCGATTGATCGAACGTAAACATAAGGTTGATCGATCGAATGTAGGCATAAGGTCAATTGGTCGAAAGTAGGCGTCTAATCAAAGCGTTGGGTTTGATCATTACTTACAGCACGTATCCGCTGGTGGGTTTTCAAAATTTGAACGCCATACAGCTGTCAAGGATCGTACGTATCGCTTCAATTGCAATGCCACTCCGGATGTCTGACAACCCTAATTCGCACAGCTCAGATTTTACCACTCGTCCAAGATCCACCAGTATGCCCGTTCAGTATCTTGTTATAAATGCTCGGAACTGACACACTTCTTCACTTTCTGCGTGTTCGATTCTTCAATCTTTGCTCTCTCTTCATCTTCCCGTTTGCAGCCATTGGAATTCCCTTTTTCACCGTCGTCCAAATCCCAAACTCCCGTCACTAAACTAGGTACGTCCTTCTTCTTTTCCTCACCTGTAAGTGTGATTTTCAGTTACCATGTCATCAACTAGCTCTAGGAACGAATCTAGCTCCTCCCCTCCTTCTTCGTCGCCTCCTCGCCAACCTTCGCCCCCGGCATCCCCAAGTCCTAGTGGGGAAGTAATTACGGTTCTAAGGGAGCTCCATCAAGAACTGGTCGCCGAAGGAGCTTTACAGGTTGTTGGGCCATTGGAGATAGTGGCAGAAACGGTGGAGGCGCCGGAAGCCGACGGAAATAAGGCGTCGGAGTTAAGGGGAAATGAGGGAATCGGAGCAAGTGCTCGGAAGGATGGGTAACCTGTTGAAAGATCACCAAGCGAACCTTCGACGATGACCGAGAGGGAGCTGAACCGGTCGGTTATTAAAAATAATATCCCTTCATCTTGGGGACCTAGGCTGGCCAGCCAGAGCGAAAGGATTCATAGTAGCGGGGGTGGCTACTTTGCTGTAGCAGAGGGCTTTTTCTCGGTGGGTGGTATGAAGCTTCCATACGCCCCTGTTATCGATGAGGTGTGCTGCACTTACTAAAAGAGATTAAAGCTGTATTTGTCATTGAGTGAATCATGAGTATTTAAACTCATTTGAAGATTACAACAAACATTAATTTGAATTCAAACTCCCAGAGTTACGAGAGAAAATCAAGCAACTACTCCTAATGATAAGGGATATTTACAACAGCTAAATATTTACAATTAATATAGTTTGACTAAGTAAAAAACCGAGCTATTAATCAGGTGCTTGTGAGTGCATTATTACGCCCCCGCAAGTTGTGCGTATTTTCACCAAGACCCAGCTTTAAGAGATTGCGTTGGAACGCGGCTCATGGTAATGGCTTGGTGAGAATATCCGCAACTTGATCAACAGTGTTGAGATGTTGAAACTGAAGTTGAACCTGAAGTCTAGAATTCTGTACTTGCTCTCGAACAAAATGAAAGTCGATGGCCACATGCTTCATTCGGCTATGGAAGACAGGATTTGCACAGATATAAGTTATGCTAACATTATCACAGAGAACAATCGGAGCCCGTGGAAGTGAAACTCGAAGTTCAGGGAGCAAATTTTGAACCCAGTTTGTTTCTGAAACAGCAGCAGCTACAGCCCGATATTCAGCTTCTGTAGACGACCGAGATATTGAACGCTGCTTCTTCGAGGACCATGATATCGGTGTTTTGCCAAAATACACTAGAAATCTCGTTGTCGATGTCCGATTAAGCGGATCACCCGCCCAGTCAGAGTCGGAGTAGGCAAGCAACTGTTGATTTTTCTCTTTGACAATATTCAGTCCCATGGTTGCCGTCTGCTGAAGGTAACGCAGCACCCGTTTTGCTGCTCGCCAATGTTGTTCATGCGGAGCATGCATAAACTGAGAAAATTTATTCACCGCAAGGGCGATGTCTGGCCGAGTAAAAGCTAAGTAATGTAATTTCCCAATCACACGTCGATAGAGAGTAGCATCAATATTATCATTAGTGGGCACTTGGGAGAAATCAATTGTCGAAGTCATTGGAGTCGGGACACCCTTGCAGTCAACCATGTTTAGTTCTTCTAGCATGTCCAGAATGTATTTGGTTTGCGAAAGAAATAAGCCATCCGAAGTATAATTAACTTCCACTCCAAGAAAGTAATGTAACCTGCCAAGGTCTTTGAGTGAAAATCGATTAGAAAGAGCATCAATTATGCTGCGAACACCATTAGATTGGTTGCCAGTCACCAAAATGTCATCCATATATACAAGGACATAGGCTGTGAATTCAGATTTGTGTAACAAGAACATAGATGAGTCGGATTTCGCAGCAATAAACCCAATATGAGCCAAATATGACTTCAACTCAGTATACCAGGCTCGTGGAGCTTATTTAAGGCCGTAAATAGCTTTGTGCAATCGGCAGACATGATTTGGAAACTTTTCATTCTTAAATCCGGGCGGCTGTTGCATATACACTTCTTCCTCAAGTTGTCCCTGAAAAAATGCATTTTTTTACATCCAATTGATGAATAGGCCATGAATTTTGAGTGGCAATTGTGAGAACTAGTCGAACAGTGACCGGCTTGACCACCGGACTGAACGTAGAGTGATAGTCTATGCCAGGTCGCTAAGTATAGCCTTTGGCAACCATTCTCGCTTTGTACCTGTCGATTGAATCGTCAAACCGATACTTAATACGAAACAACCACTTACAGCCTACAATGTTCTTGGAAGGATCATATGGGACTAGGTGCCAGGTTTGATTTCGGACAAGTGCATCGTATTCAGCTTGCATTGCATTTCACCAATGTGTTAAGGTTTGACCTTGTTTGGGTGTTCCGGGTATGTAGGTAGGGGAGAGTGTTGTGGAAACATGAAATTGTCGAGGTTTCAGGCTGTTGGTTTTGGACCTTGTGATCATAGGATGGGTGGAGGTTTGTGTTGCAGCAGGTTATGTTTGGCTTGGTTCACGGTCGATGGTGTGTAATTATGGAACAGGTTGGGCAGGTTGCGCAGCTGGTGTAGGTTGGTGTGTTGGAGCAGTAGGTGAGGCATTTGGTTATGTGTTATCAAAAGTGAGTGAGGCAGATTTGGATCGGCGGTGGTAGACTCGAGTGGGTGATTGATGTGGAGCAGCAGGTTGTGTGAGACACGGTTCAGGGTCAGAGACAGGATTCGGAGGTTATGGTGAGGATAGAGGAACCATACCTGATTCCGAAGACACCACTGGTGGGGCAGCAACAGAGGTCGGGTCCAATTGCAAGTAGTCGGGCAATTCAAAACATGTCTGTGCTTGTAAAACCGGTTTGGGGTTACCATCATCCTGCAGAATTTCCCATGCAATAGAAGAAAAAGAATCTTTTAAGTGAGAGAACATTTTAGCATAAGGAAACTCGCCTTCATAAAAAATAACATCATGTGATACATAGATCTTGGAGGTGATGGGGTCGAAACACTGGTGGGAGTGATATTTGGTCGAAAAACCAAGGTAGACACAAGGGGTGGATTTGGATTAAAGCTTATGTTTAGTATATGGTTTTAACCATGGGTAACATAGGCATCCGAAAGTTTTGGTGGACTCAAGATTTGGCTGATGTTGAAAAAGAATGGCATAAGGACTTTGGTTATTTAGGTTCGGGGTGGGTAAACGGTTGATAAGGTAGGCTGTATGTAGGCAAGCAAAGCTCCAAAAGAAGGTTGGCATCGATGCTTGATGCATAATTGTTTTGGCTGTCTAAATAATGTGCCGATGTCGGCGTTCAACAAGAGCAACGCGTTGAGGTGTATAGGGTGGTGAGACAAGGTGTTCAATGCCATTAGTTTTCAAGTAATTGTCTAAGCCTTGAAATTCACCTCCTCCATCAGTATAAAGCGATATTATTTTGGTTTGAAAATGTCTTTCAAGTATGGGATGCAAGTTTGTAAAAATTTCAAAAACTTCATGTTTATTTTGCAAGGTGAAAAGCCACATGTATTTTGAGAATTGATCTACGAACAAAATGTAGTATCGCTTTTTATCAATAGATAAAATAGGAGATGGACCCCATAAATCACTGTAAATAACTTGTAATGGAGTATTGCTTTGCAATGTGTTTTTTGAAAATGGTAGCCTGTGCAGTTTATTCGAATTGCAAGAGTTACACACAAAAGTAAAGTTTTTCAATGGAATTGAAAATTGTTGCAAAATTTTATTTAAAACTCGGTCATTTGGATGACCCAAACGCCGATGCCACAGGATACTTGGAGTCGCCACATTGCATTTTGGTTTGTCGGGAATGTCATTTGGTGGCCATTGATAAAGGTGACCTCTACTTTGCCCTTGGACCAGCGGCGCCCCCGTCGCCAAGTCCTTCACAAGGTAAGAAAACGGAAAAAAAAATTCAATTGAAGTCTTATTATCTCGGCAAAATCGGGAAACAGAAACAAGATTGTAAGCAATTGATGGCGAGCATAAGGCATTATTTAGGCTGAAATTATGATTGGAGAGGGTTAATTGTTTATTACCAGTGTGGGTAATGGGGATAGTGTGGCCATTACCTATAGTGATCTCTTCCGGACCATTGTAGTCATGAACGGTTGTTAAGGACTGAGCATCGGAGACCATGTGATGGGTCGCTCCAGTGTCGATTATCTATGGGTCATGCTGATGAGACCTGTAGGCAGCAAAATTTGCGCGAGCACGCATGTGATCATGAGACACTGTGTGGCAAACCCGAGTCGTGTGACCAGGCCTTTCACACAATTGACACCGAATAGCAGCATCAGAATCAGAATGGGATGCCTGATTGTTCCTTCTCGGCCGATTGGTTTGAGGCCGCCAATTGTGATTGTTTGAAGTAGCATTTTGTTGCCGACGATAGTTAGAGTTAGCAGCACCTTGTCGATTGGAATAGGAGGGATGCTTTTGAGCCACGGCAGCGGTAATAGGAGCGGGTTGTGGTGTACGAGCTTCTTCATGTTTGAGGAACAACTCATGATCAACCAATTTCTCATAGAGTTCTTCATAAGTGACTGCAGTGTCACGAGAGCGGATGGCAGTCGATATTTCACGGAATTCAGATCTAAGGCCACTAAGGATCTTGACGATCAGTTCTTCATTGGTGATTGGAGCACCGGCTATTGCGTGTTCATCGGCTATGGAGCGGATTTCACAGAGGTAAATAGCTACAGATTGATTGTCTTTGGTTAAGCGAGCAAGTTGATCTCGCAGACTGAAAATACGAGTTTGCGATTTATTGGCAAAATCGATGTGAAGGGTGGACCAGGCAGTGTGGGCAGAGGAAATGTTGGCAACGGTAGAGGCTAAGGTTGGATCGACGGAGGCCATCATGGCGTTTTGAATTAATTGATCCTGGCGAAACCAGGTGTGAAATGCAGGGTTAGGAATGGTGGTGTTGTTTTGAGTAACAGTTTTGGAAGGGGCAGGGGAGGTGCCGTCGAGGTGACCATAGAGGTCATGGCCGTTCATGAGCATGGAAATTTGCGCTTTCCATGTCGCAAAATTCTAAGAGCCGGTTAGTTTGATTGGTAATTGGGTTGCTGGATTGAACTGCACGATGGCAGTGGTAGAGGTGCTGTCGGAATTGATGACGGTGGTATTGAGGGCCATCAGAAAACAGGGAGGGATTGGGTTGGGAAAAAGAAACTCGTAGGAGATGGCTAGGCTTTGATACCATAAAAGAGATTAAAGCTGTATTTGTCATTGAGTGAATCATGAGTATTTAAACTCATTTGAAGATTACAACAAACATTAATTTGAATTCAAACTCCCAGAGTTACGGGAGAAAATCAAGCAACTACTCCTAATGATAAGGGATATTTACAATAGCTAAATATTTACAATTAATATAGTTTGACTGAGTAAAAAACTGAGCTATTAATCAGGTGCTTGTGAGTGCATTATTACTTACCAGCTAAGGCCGAGCCAGATTCCACCGAACGGTTGGAGGTTTATGAACGATCTGGCCTTGTTGTGCCATCACTTCGGATGTCCCCCATCGGTCGGCATTCTGCGCTACTTTTTGAGGATAAACCAGAGCTCAAGTGTCGGGGCCGGGATCCCTCATCTCCATTACAGGGATTCGAAGTATGTTCCTGCTGGGATAGCCGGGTCAATCAAAGCGTGGAAGACGAAGTACTTCTTTGTGAGGCCCCCAGGATTCACTTTTGAATCCCGGCCTTGGAGGTATCCCTTGGCCGAGCAATGGAATGATATTGCCGATCTACACCTTTCCAGGGAGGAAAGGGAAGTGATTGATAGGATCAAGGCGCTTGGTCGGTATTCTTTCGACCGCCTCATTCTGGGGTATCGTGGAGGGGCATCAGCCGATACTTTTTTAATTGATCCCCCTCCTCGAATTAGAGGGCTAGAAGAGGAGACCGCCCCTCCTGGTTAACTCCTCGTAGTTTATTTATCTGTTGTACTCAAGTATTAATTTCGATTTCTGACCTGCTTCTATAATTGTGCAGCCATGGTAAGGATCCAGGATTTTGCAGGGTCTTCCCGTCCCCCCTAAATCCAAAAGGCAACCCAAAGGGCTCAGATCCTCAAAGGCGAAGAAGCAAAGGAGGGAGGTTGAGGCCAGCGAAGACATTGCTCAACCGGCGATGTCGGATTAGCCGCAACAATTATGGCCCTTCCGTCCACTGAAGACTGACCTGGCGTGTCAACGTCATTACCGGTCCAACCGATGAGTGCGGGTCGATCGGATTCTGAGGAAGAGATTGAGTCGCCGCTCAAGAGAAAAAGGACCGCTCGGAGTGCTGACCGATCGTCATGTCAACCCGACAGAGGAATGGGGGAAAAGCAAATGACCCGATAGGATAAGGGCAAGGGGAAAGAGCGGGCCTCCCACGATGGAAAATGGGTGTCCACGATCAGTCTTGATAAGACTGCGTCGCTTAGGGATGTCCAAGTCGCCCTGCATGTCGCCCAAAAGGTTGTTCCTCCTCAGGACGAGAAATTTTTGGATACACTGAACAATAAGGAGCTTATGGCTAGTCTCGTCCGTGGTGTGCCAGGGATCTGACGTTCGCCTCTGTGATGTATCAGCGTCTCGATCATCTCGATGAGGTAACCCTAACAATGGACCGGGAGGTTCACGGTCTTCTTGAGCAGGTTAATACTTACAAGCTCAACTCTCTTCACTGGAGGACGAGAAGAGCATTTTGGAGGAAGAGAAGGGTGTTTTGAAAGCTCAACTTGCTTCGGGGGAGGAGGAAAGGAGCAGAGTGATTGATTCCAGGTGTGAGTTGGAAAGTGAATGCCGGGTATTGCAGCTCCGTGTTGAGAACCTAAGGAAGACGGTGTTCAATGCCACCTCAAGGGCAAAATTGGAGGAGGAGCTTCGTTCGAAAGCCTTCCGAGAGTGTCATGAGGTGGTGATAGAAAGAACGAAGGTTGAGAAGAAATGTTAGAGTTGCAAAACTCCGTCAAGAAGCAAAGGATTGAAGCAATCAAGCGATGAAAAAAGCGATATTTACACGAAGAGTGTCTGGAATTTGCTTACGACTTTGCTCTTTCCATCTTGAAGAGCTACCACAGTGTTTGCCATCCTAACGAGTCGGGTATTCCTTCCTTTGAGGATTATGCCGAGCCGATGCTTCCTTCTGAGCTCGGTCTTTCACTTGAGGAGGTAAAAGGGATAGTTGAGAAGGAAAGAGAGGTCTTGCCGGATGAGGCGCTGGACCTGAGCTCATAAGAGGAAGAGGATGTCTCTCCGCTGTCTTCTCCTGCCGATCCGGCTGCTGGCCCTTCCTCTTCCGCTGAAGGATCAAAATAATTTTTCCTTTTTTAAGGCTCATCTGATCGGGCTTGTGGCCAGAACATAAATTCAATGGAAATAGAATTTTCATTTTTCATTACCTTCTTTCTGTTGTGTTAAGATTGGACGATCTTTTCAAATAGCAGGTAGTGAGTGCACTCGATGTGCGTCGATCGGTTGTAGGGTTAGAGAGTGTCATGGTCGATCGAGACAGGAAAACTCGACCGAGCGATCCAAGATTTTGGCTCTTGGCATCGCCTGGTTCCAAGATCCCATCTTGGTAACCTTGCCGAGCGACGGTGAGGCCGAGTGATGGTGAGGCCGAGCGATGTCGAGACTGAGCGATCCAAGATTTTAGTTCTTGGCATCGCCTGGTTCCAAGATCCTGTCTTGGTAACCTGGCTGAACGATGTGGAGACCGGGCAATGTCGAGGCCGAGAGATCTAAGATTTTAGTTCTTGGCATCGCCTGGTTCCAAGCTCCCGTCTTGGTAACCTAGCCGAACGGAGTAGGGGC
This sequence comes from Erythroxylum carthagenense, assembly GCA_026413575.1. NCBI lineage: Eukaryota > Viridiplantae > Streptophyta > Magnoliopsida > Malpighiales > Erythroxylaceae > Erythroxylum > Erythroxylum carthagenense. The sequence goes on from JANZLD010018369.1 coordinate 10,602, forward strand.
CGATTGATGTCGAGGCCGAGCGATCCAAGATTTTGGTTCTTGGCATCACCTGGCTCCAAGATCCCGTCTTCTCAACCTGGCCGAACGGAGCGAAGGCCGATCGATGTCGAGGCCGAGCGATCCAAGATTTTAGTTCTTGGCATCGCCTGGTTCCAAGATCCCGTCTTGGCAACCT
>JANZLD010018496.1:0-10766 GCA_026413575.1 Erythroxylum carthagenense
ATTACTTGCCATTAATGAATGCAAAATGACCCATTTGCCCTTCCTTAAAAGCCTTATAACTTAAAACCTTAAGTGATTTTCCAAATTTGCCCCTAAAGCATTTTCAACACTTTAATTCAGTTTAATCCAATCAATTTATGCCATATGATCTTACTCAATTTAACATGCTAGTTACTCACATTAACATGCTAATTTATTCATCAAAATCATAAAATATAACAAAGTCTCAAAACATCATTAAATCATGCTTAACTTTGGACATTTTTCAATTCATTAAAATGAAGGAATTTGCTAAAACTTTCTTCTAGAGAAATGTTCCTCATTGTCTCAATTTTATAATGAAACCAAAATCATCTAATTTGGTTCACTACTCCAAAAGTTATACTCCAAAAATTTCGGACTATTCTTACGCTAAAACATTTTCCTGTGATTTACTTCCATCCAAAAATTGATATCTTAAAGACTAAATTGAAACTCAATTTTTTCAGAACATTTGTAGCCCTATCTCTCTAGTTAAATCCAAATTAAGAATCACCTCATTCGGATGACTAGAACAAAAGTTATGGCCAAAATACTTTCAGCTCTTACTAATCAAAGACTGAACATGAAACCAACTTCAATTCAGAAATTAAAGGTCCTAGAGTCCGAATTACAATTCAGTCCCTTTAGATAACTTGTAATTCTATGTCTCTAGTTTATTTTGCAATAAGAATCAACTCAATTGGATCTCCACAGATCAAGATATTGTCAAAATATCGAAGCATGTTTAAAAAATTATCCAACTCACTTTGATTCAATCAATCTTTCCAACGTTATGCTCAAAAATCATAAATTTTCCATGAAGAGGTAGAGGAATGTCTTAGAAATTCAATGCTTCAAAAATCAGGTCGATCAAAGGTTGGACAAAAACGTTATGGCCAAAAGAATGGAGAGAAGTCGGTCAGGAAAAAAATTCTAAATCGGAGTTCGTACTCGCGAGCGGGTCGCTCGCCAGGATGACCTAGCGCGGTGCTCGCCCTCGCGAGGGGGCGCTACTCCATCTTTTCTTCCGACCTTCCAACTTCTAAAATTCATAACTTGTGACTCAGAACTCCAAATTTTTCAAATTTGGTATCAATAGAAAGCTAAAAGAAAGCTCTACAATTTGCATGAAGAAATCAAAAATCAATTCCACCTTTAAAGGGGTCAAAATCTCACTCAAATTTTCTGTCCAATTTAAGTCTCCCTAAACAGCATCACAACTTCTAAAATTTCTATCTTTCAACTCCAAGGTCCAAAAATGTCATACTTTATATCAATAAAAAGATCATAAAGAAACCTAAAACTTTCATGAGGAACAGAAAAATTAATTTGGCCTCTAAGGGAGTCAAAAACCACTTCAAAGTTTCTGTCCACTAATGATCATGTTAAATAGTAATAGAAACTTCTAAAAATTATAACTTCAAATTTCATGGTCCAAAAATTCCATACTTTATATCAATGGAAAGATAAAAACATAATCTAAAACTTTCGTGAAGCACTTAAAGACAATTGCAACCTCTAACTAGGTCAATTCTTCAATTAAAAGTTCTACCCTGTTAAAAATCACCTAAACAATATCCAAATTTCAAACATTCACATCTTTCAATTCCCACATCCAAAAATTGCATACTTTATAGAGTTGGAAAGATTGAAAAACAAGCTACAAATTTCATGTAGAACATTTAACCCAATTCAAACCAAATCAGGACAAAATTGGCCTCAAAGCACAGTACACACAAACTTATCCTATGAGCATTTTCCAAACACAAAGCAAAATATACTTAAATTCGAATTATCATAACTTTCACTCCAGATATCGAAAAATGTCATACTTCAAGGTGATACAAAGCTATCAACAGAAGCTACAACTTTCATGAAGATTATTTTATCAAATTCTGCCTAAATCAGCCCAGAAAAATTCACAAAGTTTCATATCCAAATTGCCATTTTCTGCTACTATTTATCCTCAAATTTTCAGATTTTCAATTCTCCAAAATCTAACACTTTCATTATTCATATCTTGCTTTTCTACTCCATTTCAATCAACTTATTCACTTTAACTTTCATAACCCATACAAATATACTCAAATCTCAAAGTCATCAAAACCACTCAATTCTTTTCTCATCGATTTCCTTAAAGCACAATTACATCTATAACACAATACATATACAAAAACACTCATTTCATGCATTAACCTAAATATCTCATTGCTACAATTTGCTCAAACCAACCTTGCTCAAATAGGACATTAAGCACAATCATTCAAATTCATAAATTGTCTTTTTCTTTGCACATGACTAATTCACCACAAAATCCTCACTTAATGCTATTTTATAATTCAAAAGCCCACTAAAAGATCGGGGTCCAACAGTTACCGATCATCCCTTATTATACTAAAGGTCTAGGAACATAGATCTTCTTCCCGTCATGTGTTGCAAGCATCCACTGTCCAAGTATTAATGGTGCTGGCTGCTTCTTCCAAATAAGGATATCTGCAGGTGATATTATTTGTCTCTTCGGTACCCAGTTTTGCTTGGGTCCTTTAGGGTTAGTTCTAACATAATTCATAGTATGATGATGATGCAACCGATAATATTTTTGATGATGATGAGGCTGATAAAATTTCTTCCGAAAGGGAGCAGAATTCTTTTTATGCTGAGTATAGTTTTTAGCAAACCCTAATCCAGTTTTATCATTATGGTGTCTGTATTTCCCTAGCATATCATTCATTTTTCTAATACTCTCTGTAAATGTTGATAGATTAGTTAAAAAATGTTTATTCTTTGTTTCAACTGATTGATCTCTTCAGATCTATCTACAACTACCTTTTTCTTCATCTCATCTACCTATTTCTTTAAGCAGGCATTCTCCTTTTCTAACACTTGCGTGTTTTTCAAGTTTTCTACGTACTTTTTCTTAAGCAACTTATACTGCTTTAGAATAGCATGTGAATCTTCTAATAACTCTGAATATGCATCTTGTAATTCATTAATTTTTGAGGTTACCTCCTCATCACTTTCTCCTTCGGCTACTAAGCAAATATTTGCTTGCATCGATGCCTCTGAATCACTATCTGATTCAGACGAATCTAGATCTTCCCAGCTTGCCATCATGCTTTTCTTGCCTTCTCTACTCTTCTTTGGCTTTCTTTTTAACAATGGGCATTCGGACTTGTAATGTCCCAGTTTATTGCATTCATAGCATGTGATGGATGTTTTCTCATTGTTTCCTTCATCTTTGCTATTCTTAAAAACCCATCTAGTTCCTATGATGGACTTTTTTGATGTTCTGGGAACTAAGGACCAAACTTTATTCCTAATAAACTGGTTCAGCTCCTCTTGTATAGCTAAAATCCAAGCTTCATCTTGAAGAGCTTCATCAATTTTTTAAGCTCTATTTTAGAAATAAACGTTATATTTGCTTCTCTTCTGAATTTAGACCTAGTTTGCAAACCTTCTAAGGTCTCTCCTATAATCAACTCTTCTGGATGAGAACTCTTATCTTTCCAATCTCTTTTCAAATCAAGAGTCTCAGAAATATCTTCAACTTTGTCTAAGGGAGTATCTGATGGTGATGCTTCTCTGCTATCAACCAAAGGTATTGATAGGGTTTCATTATTAGTATCATCTCTCTTACTTGGTTGAGAACTATCATCAAACTTGACATGAATAGTTTTCTCAACAGTCTTAGAGGTAAGATTGTAAATCCTATAGGCTTTCGATGATAGAGAATAGCCTAGAAAAATTCCAGAATAACTCTTAGAATTGAATTTATCCAGACTTTGTTACGAAGGTTCTTAGACACCGAGCTTTGATACCAATTGAAGTGAATCATACGTTAGTATAGACTTAATATTCAAAACACAAAACGCACAAGAAGGGGGGTTGAATTGTGTATCCTTTTTAATACAATCCCCTTTTAAACAAACTTCTTTTTTAAGAAAAATTTGCTTTCTCAAACGATTGAAAAACAGTATTATGAAGTATAGAAATTCAAAGTTAAGAGTTGAGAGTAAGAATCGACACAACAGTTTTATACTGGCTAACCCTAAACCGTGGGCTACATCCAGTCCTCAGAATTCTTTCTGAGATTTCACTATTCTTCTCAAAGATACAAGTATTCTTTTCACCGAGCCTCTTTAGGTCTCTTACAATAACTATTCTTTTCTGACTTAGCCTCTTCAGGCTATCAGCTTTTTTTCCTTCTACTGAAAGATGTTTCAAGCTTTGTTACAAACAATAGTAGCTCTAAGTTTAGTATAATGAATAGAATTTCTAGCTTTTGAATCTCTAGCCTTTCTTCAGTAACTTTTTTAGTCTTCGACTTCGACTCGTATTTATAGTCTTCGTCTTCAACTGCTTCTTGAAAACTGCTTCTTTCTTCTTGTTTCTTGATCTTTAAAGAAACAGTTATTTAGTTGAGTTCTGTAACTAACTCGAACTGATTTATCATCCGACGTGGTATCGGGTCTTCGTCTTCGATTCTTTCGTCTTATTTTCTTCCATCTCATTTTGCTTCGCTTCGTCTCACTTCTATCGTCTCATTTTTCATCTTTGCTTTGTCTCATTTTCTTTTATCTCATATTTGGCTTTCGCTTCCTTCTCATATTCTTTCGTCTCATTTTTTTAGTCTCATTTCTTCCGTCTCATTTTTTGGTTCTCATTTTCTTCCGTCTCAGTTTTGCGTCTTACTTTCTTCCGTCTCATTTTTGGCTTCAATCTCATTTTCAGCTTTTGTCTCATTTTCATCTTTCGTCTTATTTTCAGCTTCCGTCTCATTTCGTATCTACATTATTATTTGATCTTCATCAAAATTATTAATCGTAAAGTCATTTTGACTTAACAAGCATTGTCTGAAATTTAGTACACAATAAGTACATGTTCATCATATATCAAATTCTAATCAGTAATATTAGATCAAATTAAAGTGAGGCCATCTTAGGTTACTCACAATTGCTCCCTTAAGCCTATTGCCTTGACATTTCGGCAATATTAGGATATGGTCATGCTACTTGCTCTCCTTTATACATTAACATAATTTCACATTACTTATTATGAAAAATTCTCGGGTATATTTTTGTAACAAATTGATGTACTCCAATAGTGCCAAAATTCACACACTCATTTACTATTCACAAACTCATTCACTATTCTAGCTTTTGTTGAAAGAATCCCATTCGGTCAACTTTGCATAATCAATAAGATCAAGAAAATGATATATTTCTGTAACACTTTCTTCTAGACAATTGTTCCTCTGTGTCTTAAGTTTCTAATGATAACAAAATCATTCAATTTGGTTCATTATTCTATGAGTTATGTTCATAATATGATAGGTTGATTACATTTGAAATTTTGGCTAGAGCATGATCATGCATTCAAGTTGTACAACCCATGACCCTCAATTCCAATATCCAAAAATTACAAACTTTATATCAACTAAAATTAAGAGAATAAGCTATAACTTTTGTGAAGATACCTTTGGCTGATTCGGCTTACATTAATACAATTTATTCAATAACTATAGGACATGATTTCTGTCACTGGTAGTACTATAGCTTAAGACAAAACTTACTTTCAAGTTGAATTTCAAGACCCTTAAGGACATAATTCAAATTCAATTTCTTCTCAACATTTTTAGCCAAATGTTTCTAGTTTATTTTTAATCAAAAATCATCTCATTTGGTGCTCTATGGATCAAGTTATAATCAAAATACCGAAACATGTTCAATATAATATCTCTAGTTTATGATATTTCATGTATTGATTGATGGTAGAACCTTTGGAAACTGGAAGGACTAAAGCCTTACTACAGAAAGATTGTCGAGCCTTAATGGAATCCATAGAAAAGAAGAAAAGGAGGAGACAGCAGTAGACAAAGTAATTGTTAAGTGAAGAAGCCATGTTTAGAATTGGGTAGATGATCGAGGTTGTGGCACATTAACTTGTATTTATACTTGCGGTGTCGGTGTAACGTCGGACTAAGACAAGCTAGCTTGAAGCGTAATGTCAAATTACAAGCAGTCTCAAGCCTTTAAACACGGCAACTACACAACTCTAGAATGTGGCTTTTTCTGTCGTTCATTTTGACCTGAATACATTATAATATCTTTTGTGTGATATAATTTAATATGTTTTATTATTTATAACAAAATCGACCTAATTAATAGAATACGACTGTAATATATACTTTTAACTTTTCTTGATTCACAACATAATTGTAGTGTGTCAACTGGATGCTTTATTGATAAGTATAAACATGTTTGATGGTGACATTTTAAGCCGGATAGATAGATCACCTTTGGATGCTTAAGCCTAAAAAGTAAGAATAAAGTTGATGGCATAGATTGCGATTTGTAATATACAGCTCTAGGCGACAAAGTGTGATAAATTAAAAGTGTAATGTATTACAAATTTACAATTGAGAATAATTTTATACATTACTAATATATAATTTATTTAAATGCATTGGAAGAAATTGATACAAATACTTTAGATGAAAGCGTAGTTTATGAGTCTTTAAATAACGTTAGAGAATTTGAAGCTTTTAACAATGATGAGACACAACCTCCTTCATAAATACAATTTTGATTTTTAATTTTATTTTAAGTTTTAAATGATATTCATATTTATTTATTATTAATTCATTATATAGTAATAGAGATTAGGGTATTTTTTATTTCAATAAAATATTTTGTTTTTACTTATTCTTATAAAATTTTCTTTTTATTTATTGTATACCAATTTTATAGCGGTTCACTACCGGTTGAACTTTTAAACCTCAAACCTTTCTTTTGATCGGTTCCATGTCCGGTAATATTTTTAAAACATTGAAAAATTCTGAAATTATTTTTATTTTTGAAATGTTTTAAATTTACTAAATTCTAAAGTAGTTATAAAATTAAAATAATTAGATTATATTACTTATAATTCTTGTTATAAATTAATATTAACTAATTAAATAGTACATATTTAATTAATGGTTAATTTAATTATGACAAAAACGAAAACAAAAAATTATTTTTATGATTTTCATAAATTATAAAAGTTAGAATAACTACAGCTAAAAACAGAAATAAAAAACTCAATTAAATAAGTTATTTTAGTGGATTAAAAATACAATAGAAAAAAAGAGTAAAAAAAACAAACAAAGCCCTAAATTGTGTAATTTTATTTTATTTTATAATTATTGTTAACTAAAAGTTTTTCCTTTTATATTTCCCTTTAAGAACTAAAATTTAGGAAGTGTCTAAATTATTAGAGCTAGTCATTTGCCTTTATCTCTACTCTCCCTCTCCCTCTCCCTCTCTTTCCCTCCCCTTAACCCCTCCCCCCCCCATTTGCCCTTTTTCATTTTTGTTAGTTCTAATTAAACCTAATCAACCAAAATAGGAAAGAAGTTTGATCCTAAATGTCTCAAAATTAAAATATTTGATTTTTATTTAAAAGCTAATAAAAAATCTTAAGGTTACTTAGCCTTAATTAAAAGTTAATTAGATTTAAACGTTGACTAATCAAATCAAATTAGAGATGATCAAATGTGATTAAAACTAACATGAACAAATTTTATATAAAAAGGAACTAATAAAAAATTCAATTGAACATGAAGTAAAACTAATTGGACACAATCAAATATGATTAAACCTAAATGGATACTTTTTTCTAACTGCAACCAAATTGAATTTAATAAGATGCAATTACTAAAAAGGTTAAAAATAAACATAAAGTAAATCTTAACTAAAGATAAAAATAAATAAAATAAAACAAGCATATGTAAAATAACTAGACAAAAATAGATATTGACAATTGTCCCTTTTTATTATCAGTTATTTTTATGAGGTCCGTTCTATGATAATAAAACATATATTACAATTAATGAATTTACTTGTAACGTTATTACTAGCTCAATTATAATGAAATTAAATAATATTTGAAAAATATAAGTTTGATAAAAATGGTAAAGTGAGTAAAAAATCCAATTGATTAGTTATGTCAAAGGATGAACAATATAAAGAAGTAAGAGCACATATATAATTCAAGTGAACTTCAAGGTAATATGATTGAGGATTAAGTAAATACAAGAAGAATAAGACACTCCACTTCTAGTGCTATCAATGAAAACTTCTTGCAACCCTTGAATTTCTTATTTTAATGGTATAGAGGCTCAATTATTACATGACTATTTACATTTAGGACATAATACCATATTTTCTCATTATAAAAAAACATTTTGAAAAGGTTTTAAAAAAAATCTCTCAGTCATCTAAACACAAATTGGAAAAAAAATTGAAATAGTTTTGAATCAATTTTAAAAATCATGGGACTTGAAGGTTTTAACATATTTTATATAAGAAATAGGCTAGCTAAAGGATTTGTATCATCTAACTATTCGGGTATTAAAAGTGAATATTATGTATGCTTTCTTGGAGTTACACATCAAATAGTAGTTTTGCCAATCAATGAGCCAGCCAATGGTGCATTAGTTAGTTGAAGGGTCGGGTTCAACTAACTGATGGTGTTTTCTAACACTAGACATAATAGATGACATTTATAGTAGGATCTTTAATTAGTCAAAGACCAATCATATGGACATCAATTACTCCAAAGTAATAGATTAACTAATAAATATGTTTAGAAACTGACTGTTGTAGTAACTAATTTGTGTTTTAACCATTTCAAGTAGTTTTATGTATAGAAAGATAACAATTGAGCTATTAAGAGAACCTTTGACATATTAGAGAGTTTCTAAGAACTTTTAAAGGCTAAAGATTACATTTGATGGCATATGTACATTACATAACATATATTGATCTCTTGTTCATTGGTATGAGCAAGAAAGGGAGGATTTGAGTTGTATATCATTGTGCTTGTATAGAAGTTAGGGATTGTTGTTAGAATACACTTTATGATGTTTCATTTTAACCTTGAATAGAAAAGAGTTGTAAAGGATTTCTTTTCACTTGTGTGCAAAACAAGATGATTATAAGAGTAATTTAATACACATAGTAAAGAAGATGCTATATTGAGGATTCCTCTTCACCTAATGAAAGAATATGATACTAATTCCCAAATGGAGCTTAGAGAGTGGACATAGATAAAGAATTGTTTAATCGAACTACTATAAATTAGTTTTTTTATCTCTCTTTCCCTTACTCTCTTTTATCATTATTATGTTTGTTTTGTGGTTGTTTTTTTTATAAATTTTCTATAGTCATTTATTAAAAAATAATTCATTGATTAGATTTCAAATAGAAAACAAGTGTGTACACATAATTGACCCCTTATGTTGTGCCATTTACTTACCAACACATAAGATTGAATTTTCATAACAATTGTTAAGTAACTGATGATTTAAAATAATTTTCTAGCACAAATTTTTAATACAAATTTTATTGTGAAATGATGGTAGAAAATAACAACTTAGGGATTAAGGTGATAAATATGTTATGAATCTATGGAAAAAAATGACCAATATTAATTATTGAGTTAAAAATGAAAGACATAATCAATGATAATTGATCACTAGATTAAGAAGCAAAGGCTTAAGTCATAAATAAAGATAATATTAACTAAAAATTGGTTATTAATAAAGAAAAATTAACATTGGAAAATGATTGTTTGTCATAATAAGATGAAAGCTAGGTAATGGTAGATCATTTGAAATCATAAACAATGACAAAATAAGACAATTATTAATTGATAAATTAAGAACCATGAGAAAATTGGATGAGGATTGAAAGATAGATTGAGAACAAATACAAAATTGCATGATAATTATTTTCTATATCAAATAAGAATGGGGATTAATTGATAAATCAGAGAAAAAGACATAAATGGATGATGATTAATCACTAAATCAAATATAATAAAGAAATTAGAAAATTATGGAATGCCAGATCAAAAATATATATAAGTGGATAATGATTGGTCACCAAATTAGAGAAAAAGATGAAATTGGATCATGGTTGATCTCCAAATTAGAAAAAGTATATAAAAATGAATGATGATTTGTCACCAAATTGAAAATAAAGACAATATTAGGAAATAATTGGTCACTGGATTAAAAATGAAAATGAAATGGACGATGTTCAATCACTAGATTAAAAACAAAGATGAAACCACATGATGATTGATTACTAGATCAGAGATTAAAAAAAAAGTTGGATAATGATTGATTGCTAAATCAAAAACAAAATGACACTAAATGGTGATTGATCACTAAACTAAAAACAAAGATGAGACTAAATAATAAGTGACTACCATTTTCAAAACGAAGACAAAATTAGATGATAATTGAATATTATATTGTAAAAAAAAAAGGATGGAACTACATAATTATTTTGATTGCCATATTGATACAAAAGATGAATTTGGATTATAATTGATTTCTATATTAGGTACAAAGAAAAAATTGGATGATGATTGATCTCCATATTAGAAAAAAAAATGAAACTTTAATGGTTATTGATCATTAGATAAAAAATAATGATGAAATTGGATGATAACTTGTTGGGTCCCAAATTTGTTTTTCTTGATGTTATTAAGCATGAATCATGTTAGTTGTATGATTAATGGCATAATTTGATTTTAATAGAAGTGTTAGTAGAAAATTAAGATTAATTTGAGATTTAGCACGGAATAAGTGGAAATAAAAGAACAAAAGTGTATAAGGGGAAAATTGGGCAAGTCACTCAAGGGTAAGAGGTTTTAGGCTTGCATGGAGGGGCATTATAGTCTTTGCTCTTTCT
>JANZLD010018543.1:0-10760 GCA_026413575.1 Erythroxylum carthagenense
GTAAATGAAGTAGAAAAGGTGGTCTTGGTATGAGTTGGGTTAAGGAAAGATTGTGAAACAAAATGGGTGGTTGATCTGGAAAATATTCACAACGTATGTTTTAGTCTTTTAGTCACGACTTTTTCTCTAGTTATCCAAACGAGATGATTCTTGATTTGGATTAAACTAGAAACATATTTATACATTTTTTATGAAGACATAGAATTTAAATTCTGTATTTAAGAATCTTAAAATTTTTCATGAATTTGAGAATTGAGTGTAGTATATTGGATTAATGTAAATTCGTGTTCCAAAATTTGAGGGTAATTCTGGATCAATATAGGCTATATTAGAGAAAGTTTTCTTCTAAAAAGTTGTAGATCTGTCTTTTCGCTTCTTCTGTGTTTTGTATCTTCTATGTTTTGCTTCTTCTGTGTTTTGCTTCTTTTGCTTTTTGCTTCTTCTATGATGACTTCATCTTCTTCTGTGTTTCTTCTGTGATGACATTATCTTCTTCTGTGTTTTGCTTCTTCTGTTTTTTGCTTCTTTTGCCTTTCACTTCTTTTGTGATGACGTCATCTTCTTCTGTGTTTCTTTTGTGATGACATCATCTTCTTCTGTGTTTTGCTTCTTTTATGATGACATAATCTTCTTCTGTGTTTTGCTTCTTCTGCCTTTTTATTTCTTCTGTGATGACGTCATCTTCTTCTATATTTTGCTTCTTCTATTGTTTTGCCTGACCTATTTTCTGTTCCATTTTCTACCCTTCAAACAACAGAATCTATCTTTGAGGTCTTCGTAACAGTTGTAGATCTTGAAGTCTTCTTTCGAACCATATAAAGAACACCTTAATCCGATATCTGTAGGGAAAGTTATAGCAATTTTTCCACTTCTTCTGTCTTTTTCCATTAGTCTGCTTTTCATTTGTACCTATCTTCTATTCCATTTTGACCCTTCAAAAGATAGAATCTGTCTTGAAGTCTTCATGAAAGTTGTATATCTTGAAGTTCTCTTTCTAACCATATAAAGAACACATTAATCAAATATCTGTAGGGAGAGTTATAGAAATTTTCCCACTTCTTCTGTGATGACATCATCTTCTTGTGTGTTTCTTCTATAATGACATCATCTTCTTCTGTATTTTGTTTCTTCTGCCTTTTGCTTCCTCTATGTTTTGCTTTTTCTGCCTTTTGCTTCTTCTATGTGTTGCTTCTTCTGCCTTTTGCTTCTATTGTATTTTGTTTCTTCTACCTTTTGCTTCTTCTGTGTTTTGCTTCATCTGCTTTTTGCTTCTTTTATTTAAACGATAGAACCTATCTTTAAAGTCTTTATGAAAGTTGTAGTTATTGAAGTCCTCTTTCGAACTATATAAAAAGCACCTTAATCCAATATCTGTAGGGAAAGTTATGGCAATTTTTCCACTTCTTCTATCTTTTTCCATTAGTCTACTTTTCATCTATAACTATCTTCTGTTCCATCTCTGACTCATCAAAAGATAGAATTTGTCTTTGAGGTCTTCATGAGAGTTGTATATCTTGAAGTTCTCTTTTGAACCATATAAAGAACACCTTAATCTGATATCTTTAGGGAAAGTTATAACAATTTTCCCACTTCTTCTGTGATGACATCATCTTCTTCTGTGTTTCTTCTGTGATGACGTCATCTTCTTCTGTGTTTTGCTTCTTCTGTCTTTTGCTTCATCTATGTTTTGCTTCTTCTACCTTTTGCTTCTTTTTTGTTTTACTTCTTCTGTCTTTTGCTTCTTCTGTGTTTTGTTTCTTCTGCCTTTTACTTCTTCTGTGTTTTGCTTCATTTGTTTTTTGTTTCTTCTGTTTTTTTTTTTTTTTGCCTGGCCTATGTTTTGTTCTATTTTCGACCATTCAAATGATAGAATTTGTCTTTGAGGTCTTCATGAAAGTTGTATATCTTGAAGTCTTCTTTCAAACTATATAAAGAACACCTTAATCAGATATCTTTAGGAAAATTCATAGGAATTTTCCCACTTCTTCTGTCTTTTTCCATTCGTTTGCTTTTTCATTTAACTTCGTTTGTACCTATTTTCTGTTCCATTTTTTACCCTCCAAAAGATAAATTATATCTTTTAGGTCTTCATAAAAGTTGTAGATGTTGAAGTGCTCTTTTGAACCATCTAAAGAACACCTAAATCCGATATCTTTAGGGAAAGTTATAGCAATTTTCCCACTTCTTCTGTCTTTTTCCATTATTCTACTTTTTCATTTGGTTTCGTCTAATCCTATTATTTGGTCTATTTTGACCCTTCAGATGATAAAATCTAACCTCAAGGTCTTCTTCAAAGTTGTATATCTCAAATTTCTCTTTGAAATCATCCTAAGATAATCTTAATCCAACATCTCTAGTGAAAGTTATGCCATTTGTCCCAAGACAAGTTTGATATGATTGAGGATCAAATCTTGTTTGATTCTTTCGGCCATAATTTTGCTATTCGATCTCCAAATGAACTAATTCTTAAACCCTTAGATTCCTAACACTTTTCTTTTTACATCTCCATAAAATGTTATAGATTTTGGTATTGATGTGAAAAAGATGTATTAAATCAAGTAAGGGTATTGATTGGAAGAGTAGGGATTAGATATGTTACTGAACATGCTTCAGTTTTTTGATGATTTTTAGACCGGTAGAGCTCCAAATGATATGATTCTAGTTTCAAGATAAACTAGAGACAAGTATCTACAAATGATATGAAGAAATTGAAATCTAATTCAGTCTCTAAGGCTTTCAATTCTGGATGGAAGTTGGGTATAGTGCACTGTTTCAGTCTACCAATAGTCTAAAATGTTTGGGGCAATACTTTTAGAGTTTTGAACTAGATGGATTGATTTTGGTGTCTTTGGGAACTTAAGACAAGAAAGGACACTTTTATAGAAGAAAAAGTCATATCAGAATATTCAAGGGTACTTTTGGCACGACATTTAAGTATAAAAGACATAAGGCATAAATGGAATGGCAAATGGGACAATTCTCAATTATTAAGGGCATAATTGGAAGAAGAAGTGTTGTCTTGCTTATAAATGAAGAAGAAAAACATGAATGGAAGGGAAGCAGAAGAGAATAGCGAAATGAGAATGAAAGAGAAAGAGAGTTTGATTGTTGGAGAGAAAATAAGAGAGTTGATCTAGGTTTTTAATTGTGTTAACCTTCAAAAGAGATTTTGGAGTTATTCAAGAAAAGAAAAAGGAAGAGGAAGGGAAGATCTTCCCTTTTAAGCTAAAGATCCCTTCATTTGTTAAAGAATGAAGGTAAGATCATTTTAAAAGTTATAGATTTTTAGAAGGATTTTAGTTCATGGAGTTTAGAAAATGCTTGGGTTTAAGTATTATAGAACCAATTTTAGTGATTGTGCTTGAGGGATTTTTCAATTGAAGACCCTATTGAGTGGGATTTTTGTTATTGTATAAAAGGATCAAAGAGGCAAGAGGACAAGAGAAGAGGCATGTTTGAGCAAGTCCATAATCAAGAAAATCAAGGTGGGTACATGTTTATAATATAGTAAATAAGCCACTACTGTTTTTCTTTAAAGCAAAGAAGTTTACTGATTTTAATTGCAACATAAGTGTTGCATCTTTTGCTTTTGCATGATTTGTGAAATCTGCTATATGTTTGCTACATCAACTATGTAATGGTTTATAAAGAGATTTTTCAAGTGATTTTTGAAAAGAATAGCAAGTTTATGAAATCAAATTTTGAAAGCACATATGAAATATTGTATGCTCATGAAACTCAAGTTTTCAAGAAGTGCCATTTTGAGCAACACAAGTTTACAAGTTATGATATATGTATTAAGTGCATTTGTAGTGATACCTCAAGAAATGTCACGTGCATGTTGACCCAAGTTTAAGGCTTCTCCCGACTGCTCGCTGGTGACATGGAGCTCCTTCATGGACTCCCATAAGTTCACGATTATGCAAGACCATTACGTGAGATTGTGATAGTACGTTTTGTTCATGGCTACATAGGACTCTTATAGGAAATGTGTAGTACGTTCTATTTTAGATCCACCCAAACCATTCTAATTTGCTTATGTGATTATGATCTGTTGACAAGTTTGATGCATGCATGACTTATCATTGCTCATGAATTGTTTGATAAATTGAAAATTTTAAGAAACAAGTGTTTGAGGATTTTATTGCGAAATTACTATGGTTTCTAAAACGTACAATGGCAATGAGTTTTGGAAATAGTTTTTGCTTATTTTCCGTTATAAACTGTTACTCACGAGCTGTCAAGCTCACCCCCATTCTCCTCCCCATGTCCAGGTGATGAATAAAAGATGGAGTAAAAGAGAGTCAAGACCTAACCTCGATTATGCACATTTTTGTATTTTTTTAAGCTATATTTTGTAACCATGAAGGTTTAGTTGCATTTCAAGGATTATTAGTTCATGTAACTTTTGTATATGGAGATTTGAAACATTGATGTATTGTGGCTTGAAATGCCATTAAATACTTGTAATAATTTTGTTTTGATGTTTGATTGTCGTGGGCACACCACCCTTGTGAGATGATGCTTAATAAGGGTTCATTGGAATAACCCTATAGGATAATACGCTCAGGCTTCATATTTTTGCAAGAGTTATGTTTAGGAATCAGTTCCCGACATCTAGTAATTCAGTAATTTACTTTTAATTTTGTAGCTAGATGGATAAAAGTTAGATCTCTCGCTAGAAATGGTCCTAAATACTTAGGAGTTAAAAGTTTCATGCAATATGTAAAAAGATCAAATAGGTGTAGAATTTTATATTTGTTGTCCATGCATAGATTGCTTAAATGTTAACATTCACAGTTAAAATGTGGTATATAATCACTTGCTAATCTGAGCCATAGATAAATACTGTACTTTATGTATTTATAATGGTGAACATTCTGAAGCAAGTTGTAGTATAAGTGTTAATATATGTGTTAATGGTAGTACTAATAATGATGTAAAAGACTATGATATTAATGAGGATGGTGATGATGGGGTTGGCGAGATGTTAAAGGATTATGGGAATTAGATGGAGGCCATGAACAAAACTGGTTTGCCTAAGATAATTGGTAATATTACAGAAGATAATTTTGGGTAGTTATTGAAAGTTGCTCAAGAAGAATTATATCTAAGGTGCTCAAAATTCTCACAGCTATCTTTTGTTGTCAAGTTATTGCATTTGAAGATTTATAATAAATGGAGTAACAAATCTTTTGACATGCTAATGGACTTGTCAATGATGCATTATCTATTGGACACAAATTCTAGTAATCTTACGATAAAGCAAAGAAATTGTTAAAGGATCTTGGATTAGGATATATATCAATACATACTTCTAAGTATGATTATGTTATATTTTGGAAGGATAGTAAAGATCTTGAAGAATATCCCATTTATGGTACATCAAGGTGGTAAATGGCTGATAGGAAAGGGATGAAGACACCATAAAAAATCTTGAGATGCTTTCCTATTAAACCATGAGTACAAAGACTTTTTGTGTCAATAAAAATAGTCATAGATATAGGTGGCATAAGGAGAAATGAATAGATGAATAATGAAGCCCTATAAAAAGAAAATGTAGATATATCATCATTCTATAAGAGAGATGTTGATCCTAATATACTAGAAGAAAATGAAGTACAAGCCAATCTTATCGATGATAGAGATGAAGACTATATTGAGGATGAACTATATGAAAATGATGATGATTTGGTTGAATATAATAGTAATAAAGAGTCGAATTATAATGCAATTAATGATGATGATTTTCAAGATCATGATTATGATAACTAAAGGTAATAAAAGTGTTATTTATATTATTTAAAATGTAATGTTGGTAACATTTATGTGAATGCATATTGTTAATGTCTGAGTTATGTTAATGCAGATTGTTGATATTTGGCTTATGTTAATTCATATTGTTGATGATTGAGTTATGCTAATGCGAATTATTGATGTTTGAGTTATGTCAATTCATATAGTTGATGGTTGAGTTATGTTAATGCGAATTGTTGATGATTAAGTTATGTTAATGCAGATTATTGATGTTTGGCTTATGTTAATGCATATTGTTGATGTTTGACTTATGTTAATGTAGATTGTTGATAATTAAGTTATGTTAATGCAGAATGATGATGATTATGTTAATGCAGACTATTGATGTCTGAGCTTTGTTAATGGGTATTGTTGATGATTGAGTTATGTTAATGTGGATTATTAATGTTTGAGTTTTGTTAATGCGTATTGTTGATGATTGAGTTATGTTAATGTGGATTATTGATGTTACAGATATCCAATATAATAGCACCTGGGAGAAACAAAGGGAAGATGGTGATAACTAACAAAATTGTTCCTACCCAATAACTAGATCAATCAGTTCTTAGCCAATAACAACAATCAAGCTCATCCACCAATGAAGCAAGTCAACAACAACCTGCATTTACCTCAACTAGTACAGAGAGATCTTTAGGTTTGTCAATCCTTAACACCTATAGATAGACTTATGCTCAAATATATATTTACATATTTAATGTGTATTTTCTTATCATTATTCATTTGTTGATAGGTTCTAATACTAACATCAGAAAAAAGAGGTAGAGGCATAACTAAAGATTGTGAGTTGCAATGAATGAATGTTGCAATGAATAGCAAGTTTTCAATACATATTGATACCTCGTGACGTCATCCTATAGACAAGATTCAATTAGTAAAATTGTCTAGTGAGTTGGGAATAACTGCCAAAATAGAATTACCTTACCGAAAGCATGCTAAGGAATTGAAGGAAGACAACTTGCTTGAGAATGTTTTGGATAAAGTTTCAGTAAATTTTTAATTTATTTAACTGTATGCAATATTGTTTCACTTATTTTTTGTTTAATTACACTTATTATTTGTAGATGAAATGAATATCGTCGATATCGACAAACCTGATGTTTCAAACTGTGTCACTTCATTGTTAAAACATGGGATAGTCATTATAGGCTACATCAATATTGCAAATCTTTTCCTTCTGATGCGGAAGCAAAGAGACATGTTTTGGAACTGATGTATCTAGAAAATTAAAACAAAGGTGTGATTATTGGGTCCCTCCCAATGTTCAGGTTTGTTTTCTTTCCGTTCACACTTGCTTTCATTAATCTTGTTAAATGATTTAATGGCCATCTTTTTTCTATATTTAGGGAAAATATGAGAAGGCCAAAGTGAACAAAGGACAAATGAAAACTCCTCACAACTAAGGCTCCAAATCATTTGTTGTCATGCGAAATGAATATATAAGATAACGGTTTGAGTTATCACAAAAAGGTATTCTAAAATGTCAATTATCATTTAAAAAAAGAAAATTGAATTGCACTTAATATTTGATTAAAAAAACACTTTTATTGCTTAGTCTTATTACATTTCTTTCTTGCTTTTGTTCAATTTAATTATTAATGTTTGTGGGTTAAACTGCAAGAAATCCTAAAGGTATTTTGCTTTTACTTCAATTTTTTGTTATAACTTTAATTTTTGTTTGCTATTTTATTTCTATTTTTAAAATAAAGAAAATTTTTATTTATTAATTTTATTGTAATTATATTTTTATTTTTCATAATAATTAAATATTACATAATAAAACTAAGTAATCTTAAGGAAATTTGAGAAATGGTAAAAGGAAAAGGCGATGTGGATAGAACAAAGCAGATTCATTAATCATAGGGATACTCAAGAATATAAAGTAAATTTTAAAAAAAACATTCCAAAAGGGAAATCATCAAAGTAACAGTTATACACTCTATCTGCATATCAACATATAACTCATCTTTAAAAAAATGTTGTTGGCCTATATCAAATATCTAATCTAACAAATTCTTTAAAGGGAAATATTTCTCAAAATATAGATTGCAAAGTAGTGTAGAAGATATATTTATTGTCAATCATGCTTATTTTTGCTATTAACATATTCTAATCTCAAAAGAAAGTTAAAAAGTTTGACAAATTGTAATCTTTTATTAGTTTCAGACTATAAATTATGAGCTAAAATGTAATAAGAGGAACTAAGTTCTCTTTTAAAGAGCAAGAAATAAAAAGTTAATATTATTAACCTCTTTTTTAATTTGTATCTTTTTCAAGTGCATTTTTATATTTGAAAATTATTAGAAAAATAAGTAGAAAAACTAAAAGTATTTTAAAACTTACATTACTTATTATTAAATTATTTTAATATAAATTATATACAATTTACTGTTGTATGTGTAATAATGTTTATATAAATATTGTCAAAATGTTAACAATCAATTACAAAATAGGAAACCTTAAACAAATTTAATAGAAATTTAATAAAATATCATTTTCAGTGTTTCTAATATCATAAAGTACTTTTTAGTAATTCTAATAAAACATATAAGAGATTTAAGGCGTTAACCTTCATTTTATTTATAGTTTTGTAATTTTCTCTAACATGAATGTAGAAATACACTTATAGTAAGTTGCCTTTATTCAAATAATCAAAATAGGATGCCTTTATTCAATTAATCTATCAACTAATTGAAAATATATGAGAGTTCCCTGTCAACCCCTTCCTTTTGCTTTCAGTTTCCTTTACTTTAGTTCTCCAGTCTTCTAGTTTAGTCACAGACCTCCTTCCTTTTGTTTTCTTCTCTAATGGGTTTTTTCCTTTAGTTTTTTCTTTTCGCCTCTTTAGAGTTCCTAACTTTAGTTCCTCCTCCTTTTCTCTTGCAAAAATGTTCTTGTTTATGTTCTTCAACTCAGCCTTACTCTATAAAGCGCTTGGTGTTTTTTTTTTTTTACATAAAGGGAAAAAGTACATCAGATACTAATTAGTCGGCAGAAACAGCGCCCCGACTGATCCTCTAAAAGAAGATTATGGAACCCTAAAGGTGGAACATCAAAATAAGTGATACCAATGTCGCCAGGACCGGCCTTGGTGTTTATCGACTTTTCTGTCTATTTCCCCTTCCTTCCCACCTTTTCTCACTTACAGTCATTGCCTTTTTTGGAACAATTTTTTATAATTTTCACTATTACCCCTCTGTCAATTTCTTCTTTTGTATTATGTCGAGCCTTATGCCTTTCACTTTCCTTAACTCCAATCTGTCCATAGATGCCTTTGCTTCTTTTAGGATGTCTCTTCTACACCTCATCCGATGGCACTTATATAGGTGTTAGCACATTACTTGCTTTTTTAAGTCATCCTACCATCTCTTTACTTGCATTTTTTAGTCATCCTACCATCTTTCAATGTAATTTTCATCACTTGGTTTTAAGAGAATCTTCTTCCTCTAACCTACTTCATTACTATCATCCTAAGGCAGAAAATAGGAGTCTTATAGTTTCGCCATAAATGTTTTAAAGGTTAGAGCTATAAAAAGTGATTCCATTTTGGTAGGCTTCTTTCTTAATAAAAGGTTAGCCTTTCCTCTAATCAACTTTTACATAAATTATCGATAGAAGAAGCTTGGTTTAAAAGAAATTTTAGTTAACGAAGAGAGATTTTTTCTCTTTAAGTTTAATTAAGAGATAAACTCTCTAAAAATATTAGAATCTAGAGAAATTGGCACTTCAATGATAACCTTTATCTTGAACTTATGAATACAGATTCTCTATAAGGACATGTCAATCCCATGGTTGAAGTTTAAGTCGCAAGTAATCCCAACTCTTCTTCTATCTATAAATCCTTAGCTTTAGACAACATGCAAAGAAATCTAATGGTTGATGAGTCCTGTTGGATTTTTTATTTCTAATATGCAGAAAACTATCTGATATTTATTCAACATAAACTTGTTGTTTATATAGACATAGCTGTAACAAGAAAATATTAACTGAAGCCTAAAAAAAAGGAATCTAAAATCTACAATGGTATTATTTGTTTGATACTAACAACTAGATTTGTTGACTTATTCTTTTGCCGCAACATGATGCACATTAACACTCCTCCTTGCTTCTGTTGCTACAGATGCCAAGTTTTCTTCTTAGAATTTCATATCTTGTCTTAGGAAGTTCCTTGGTTAGGATGTCTGCAAGTTGATCCTCTGTTTTGCAGTAGATTAAACGAATTTCACCATCTCTTTGTATTTCTCGCAAGAAATAGAGCTTGATCTTCAAATGCTTTGTTCTTCCATGGAATACAGGGTTGTTAGAAATTGAAATTGCAGCCTGGTTGTCCACATAAATCTCTGTACTCTTCTCTTATTTCATTTGTAAATCTGCAAGAATTTTTCGAAGCCATGAAGCTTGATTTGCGGCAACTGTGGCAGCAACCTATTATGCTTTAGCTATTGATTGTGCATCCAACTCTTGTTTTTTTGAACACCAGGAAAATATACCTGATCCAAACCTGAAACAAAAACCAGTTGTGCTCCTCATATCATCAACAGAACCTGCCCAGTCACTATCAGCAAACCCATGAAATTTAAAATCTGGATAGTGAGTGAACTTAATGCCATAGTTAATAGTGCCTTTGATGTATCTAATGATTCTTTTTGCTGCTTGAAAATGCACCTCAATTGGACAGTGCATAAACCTTGAAAGCAAACTCACTGCATGCATAATATCAGGTCTTGTTGCAGTAAGGTACATAAGACACCCAATTAGACTTCTGTAGAGACCTTCATCAACTTTTTCTGACATATCATCCTTGCTAAATTTTTCCTTTTGATTCATAGGAGTTGTTGTGGCCTTGCATTCCTCCATGTGGAATTTCTTAAGAATCTCCTTTGCATATTTCTGTTGGCAAATGAAGACCTCATTCTCTCTTTGCTGCACTTCTAATCCAAGAAAAT
>JANZLD010018746.1:0-10751 GCA_026413575.1 Erythroxylum carthagenense
CCCCCCCCCCCCCCCCCCCTTTTAATTCCTTAACATCAATTATTTCCATTGCAAGAATTAACCAAACATTCCTATGCATACGATCCCGATTCACTACATCTATAAATTTTTAAGGTGTAGAGCTAGGTAAATTTTGTAATGCACTTGACATGTGATGTCACTAATGCTAAAGATCTTAAAAGCCACTAAATTAATGCAAAAAGACCTAAAGCATTGGGTTGCTCCCAAATTTATGAATCTTTTAGTTGGAATCCTTACTCAATTCCTTGCCACTTGTCAAAATCACTGCATTCACCTACTCCCTCGGGTTCAAGTTGTTGTTACTAGGCAACCTAGCTACCTTTTGGAGATAAGCTTGACAAGCTCTCCAATCTAAACTTTTTTTTTATTGTGGATAGAGACATCTTGATTTCGAAGAGAAACTTTAGTACTTTGAAAGTGACCTCAGATATAGTAATGAATTTTGTAATGTCAAGACTTGGCTTCTTTTCTTGCTACTATTGTTGCTGAAATTCAGATAGAGGCCGTTATCTTTGTTTTCTTTGATTATTCCATAAAAAGTTAGGATGGTTTCTCTATTTCAACTTGTAAATATTAGTATAAGAATTATTTTGAGGGTAATTCCCTATTAAAATTAA
This sequence comes from Erythroxylum carthagenense, assembly GCA_026413575.1. Classification (NCBI taxonomy): domain Eukaryota; kingdom Viridiplantae; phylum Streptophyta; class Magnoliopsida; order Malpighiales; family Erythroxylaceae; genus Erythroxylum; species Erythroxylum carthagenense. The sequence goes on from JANZLD010018746.1 coordinate 639, forward strand.
CCTTCTTGGTTGCCATCCCATATTATTATTTGCCTAGTATTCAAAGTTAGGTTGTCCATCACCATAAATGTTATTTCTTATTCCTTATGGTTGTCGAGATTCCAAATTCATATTATCAAGGTTCTTATTCAAAAATTCTAACTTCGCTTTTGATCATAAATTATATTCTCAATCAACTTTTGCAATGCCTATATAATTTTAAAGTAAGTGGTCCCTTTCCCTCCTAAGATGCATCAATCAACTACATAGGTACGTAACTCATTCCATTATAAGAATTTTATATCTGTAACCTCAAATCAATTCTATCGTATGGGCACTTCTTTAATAATTCTTTTTAACTCCCCTAATTCTTATACAACATCTTCCTCTTCAACTATTGAAGGAAGAAGATCTAATTCCTAATTTTTGATATTCAAAATGGAGGAAAGTACTTAGTAAAAAACTTTTAAAGTGCAATTTAGTTCTGTCCCTTAATATGAAAGGGATCAATCTCATTTGAATAACGTTCTCCAAATATCTATTAATCTTGAAAGTTTCATAGATCTCTAAAAATTTGGCAATATTTGCATTTGGATTGTTTTATAAACAATCTAAATCATGTTTAGTTTTATCTAAAAATTATTAGCCTTCACTTATGGCCTAATAATGCTATGTTTTCCTCGTAAGAGCAAGTTTAACATGATCCTTTATAATAACCTATGCTCCCGGTCATGCCGTTGTATTTTGTAGTTATAATATCAAGTACCTAAATCCTACAATTCAACAAACAAACATAAGATTACAAAAGAAAGTTATAAAATAAATAAATACAAAAGGAAAAGAAGATTTAATTAGATTAATAAAAAATAAAATGTATTATATTCTTTGAAAACAACACCAAAACTAAATGTGATTTATCCAAACCAAAACATTATTAAAGATCAACTAACTGCACGTCTCATTCTTATAGCATTGCCTAATTAATATGAAAATCAATTCCACAATATTAACTATCTTACAAATATCTAATTAATAAAATAAATGATTTAATTAAAAGAAATATTAAAGAAACTAAAGTTACTGATCTAAGATAATAAATCAAATCAAGAAACAAGAATAAACTAATCAATATTAATGAAACTAAAATTACTCATCTAAGATAACAAATCAAATCAATAAACATGAATAAAACAATCCATTAATAATGGAGATCTATATGAAAATCACCTAGAATGTTTTTTATATATAAATTTATCTGGATTCAATGAATAACTCTATTTTATTTAGACTGCTAAAAATTTCAAAGTTACAACTATATTCTTTCATAAGAAATGTAGGCCTTATCCTTAAGTTGATTAATGGATATATCTTTCTAATCAAAACCCCAGAGAATACATTAAATTCCTATGATATATTTGACTGTAACCTAGAAAATTTATATGTTACTATCTCTAAAATTTAATGTAACTCTTGTTATTCATGCCAAGATCTATTCATACATAAGATTTCTCAATCCCTATATATGAAACCCAAAATTAAATAAAAATGCTAACATGTTTTAGTTCAATCACAATAAGTAATCATAAATAATTCACAAATAAAACTTGAGTCTTTCATTAAATCAATTAATCAATTCAAATACATAGTTCTAAAGTTTATTTCATCTATATATTTTCTAATTTAATTGATAATAAGGAAAAAAACTAATAAAAAACAAGATAGAAGAAGTCATTCTTATACATTTTGAAAACTTAAGTTCTTTAGTTGAATCTTATGGAATTCTCTTATCTAGTCTCTGAAATTACTCCTTTCTTATCCTAAGACATTTTAGTTTAACTCCATAGTACTCTCTCATCCCCTAGCACTCTATCATTTTAAACAAAAAACCTTAGATTTTTTGTAAAGATTACATTAATATAGGACCAACACATGTTTAGGTGCACATGTTTATCTTACACATGTTTAGGTGCATATGTAAGGGTTTATCTTACACATGTAAAGGTTCATATGGGACCTATATTCCTCCAAAATCATATCAAAACTTCTCTAGCTTAGCTTGAACTTATCCAAATTTATTTCTTCATTAAGGAGATAAAATAAGCTTTGTAAAAAGAGCATATGCTATATTGATTTCCAAATTCAATAAAACTATTTAAATATAAACAAAATGCTTTAAAAAACATATCAAAAATATAATTTAATTAAAACTTATTTAAGTGCACATGCCTTTGTATAGATAAGATATATATCCTACATTATTATCCAAATAAATTGAACATTGATGTTGATAAGAAAAATCAGTCAAATTTGGCCTAATAAGTTTCCTTATAATTTTTCTTTTTTAATTAAAGTAAACTTATGGGACTTATATTGAGTTAGAAGCTAGCATACTTTAATGAAGAATTTGAGAGAGTTTTTTGTTTGATTTGCTAATTTCTTTGTCGATTTTATTACAAGGAGAAAAAAGAGAACCCATGTTGTAAGAACCCAAAGAGATAGGAAAATGTAGATAACTTAATTTGTCATTATCAAAGTCCTTTGACTCACCTAACAAGATTTAATACTTGCTATTGGCGTATAGTGAGTAATGTAGTAGTACACCCTTCACAAAGTGTCATTTATTTCACTTAGAAATACACATTCATAGAGAATAGGGACTTTCATTTATATTGTGTGCCTCTTATTGTTATGTTCTTGCTATGGAGTTTGAGAGTGTTGTTTCTTTAGGAAAAAACTAATTTGTTTAGTTATGCAACTAGGTTCATAACAAAGAGTAATTACATGTTATCCTAACTTGTTGTTTAATTTATTTTCTCTCTATTTCTTTAATCTCTTTAGTGTAAGCATATCTCTATGATAACTTCTTATTTTTCTTATTTTAATTTTTACGCAGAAAAATTTTGAGAATTTAGCCTAAAGTTGAATAAAGTTTTTCTTTTTTTAAGAACAACATTTAAGCTGCTTCCCTTTTCAATTTCGTACTAAGGTATATATAATATATATAAATAATCAAGCTGCATCTTCCAAAAAAATTTGTATTTGCCTTTTTTCGTTAACAAAAAATTACCTAATTGAAAAATGCATCCCTTTTAAGGTTATACATTGCTCATCGATTATATTTTTATTTTAATAATAGTCGATGCATTCTTTTCTTAGCAATATACTTCTTGATTCGTAACTTCTCTATAAGAGACTACTGAACCTACTGCAACGTGAACCTCCTATGGCTACTTGTGTAACACTCATATAGTGCTGATTTTTAGCGCTGATGATCTTCTTCTAAAGTCTTTTTCCTCTATTGAACTCCTTATCCTCTTCTTCTTGTTATACATTACACTTTCCTTCATCTTGTAACTGTTGTACACTGCCTTTTTCCACTGGATAAATGGTAATGCTTGACTTCCCTCCCTTTGTAAATCAAGAGATTAGAAATCTATAAATGTCAAATTCAATTAGGGTTCCTTGATTAGACCTTAAGAGAGACTAATCAAAACCTTAGGAAATCTTAGATTAAACATAGATTGAAATAACAAGATTAGGGGAAACAAAATAAGGATAGAATATTTCCTAAGTATTCAAATGTGATAAATCTCAATTTTATTGCCAACTCAATTGTTTATTTTTTCGTTTTATTATTTTTAATTTCTATCATTTATTTTAATTTAAATCAAATTGTTAGTACTTTAGACAAAGTTCGATTCAAATTGTTTAGGTGTCCATATTCCTTGAACTTGATACTATAAGATACGATCTGTATACTTATGATATTGAGAGTTTTGTTATTATATAAAACTTTCTCATCAAGTTTTTAGCACTGTTGTTGAGGACTTTCAGCATCAGGATGATTTGAATTCATTTGATTTAAGTAATTTTACCTTCTTATGTGATTGAGATTGCACGAGCACAAGAGTCACTCATAATTCAAGCAAGGTAAAAGAAACTCTAGCTCTTGACATAAAAAAAGTAAGAAAGAGAGATCTAAAGAGCTAAACATCAAGAAGAGATAGCGAGAACAATGGTGGAAGAATTCAATCACGGAGAGTAGTAAGGAATCCTTATAGACCTTATAAGGCCAAGGTTTAATGCGACACAACAAGGAATCACTCGACCACTAATGCAAGCAAATTCATTTAAGATTTAACGAGCACTACTGAGTATGAAGCATACCAATGTTGAGTTCTATGGGTTGGCCAATGAGGATCCTAGTGCTCATCTACTGAATTTTTTAGAAACATATGACACCTTTTGATATAACAGTATTTCAAAAGATGTTGTTAGGATGAGGTTCTTTCCTTTTAAACTCAGGGATAGAGTAAAGACATGGTTTCATTCACTCAACTCAGACAATGTCACAAAATGGGAGTAGTTGGTGCAAGCTTCTAGATAAGTACTTCCATTTAATAATGACAAAAAGAAAAATAAAAGATATCACTAATTTTTAACAAAATGTGGGGGAGTCACTCTATGAAGTGTGGGATCGGTATAAGGAGTTGCAAAGGAGATATCCTCATCTCAACCTCTTGAAGCAATTCTTGTTGCGAACATTTTACAACTAAGTCAATCCCCCCACGTGGAGCACCATAGATGCAGCTGCTGGAGGATCGTTAATGCAGAAAACAATTAAGGAGGCAAAAGATTTGCTAAAGGAGATGGCGAACAATAGTTATCCTTAGACGTTAAACTAAAGTAGACAACATTCAATCTTTTGGGATCAGAAGGGAGTGACTGCCATCTATAATATACTATTTCAATTTTTATACTGTATAATATGCTATACATGCATTTTATGATATACTAGAGTAATTTAAGCATTTAAGTTTGTTATTGAGGTTATAATGAAGATCACAGACTGACCGGAGATGGTTCTAGACTTAATTATAATTTTTTTGGAAAATCTTGAAAAACTCCAAAAAGCTATGGAATTAGTCTGAATGAGCTTTAAAAGCCTCAAAATGTGCTTTGAAGATTTAGGCGACACTTTTGAACGAAATCCGGATGATTTCGGTGACATTTAGTAATTTCTAGATTCAATCCAAAAATTCTTCCAGGCAATCAGAAAAATTAATGAACAATTTCAAAATACGATGAGTAACTCCAAAATTAGGATTGGAGTCCTTAGGAACTGAAATCGGTCAAAATGAGGTTGTTTGAATAGAATTCGGGTAATCTTAAAATTTTGAATAAAAAATAATGGATTTTAGGCATAATGTGCCCAATTAAATTATTTTAAGCTGCAATCAAAGGGTTTTTGGTTTAATTAGGGTATATTGAGGTCAATTTGAGGTTTATAATTATATAGAATATTTTTCAAATTTATTTAGAAAAGTTTATCAGTTTAATTCACTAATGGGTAAATGGTCATTTTGAGATTTAAAGGTGTTTATATATATGAAACCTTAGACTTAGTACCTTAGGAGGAAAATTTTTAAGTAAAAAAAATTCCTACATGAATCGTATTTTGGTGAATAGTGTCTGTAATAGTAAATTCTTGAAGAGTGGACCCTAATGATAAAAAATTATCAAAAAAGATTTTAGAGTAAAAAAGGACTGCATTTGAGTAAAAATAAGTCCATTAAGATATATTTCAATAGATAAGAAATTATTGGACTAAAATGCCTGTTACTGAAAACTAATGAGAATTAATGATTTTTTTCTCCCATTTAAATTTTTCAAGCACCCAATTTAAATGTTCTATGCCCAATTAGAGTATTTAATCATCAATTCGAAGTTAGGGTGACCATATAACATTTTTCGAATTTATTTGGGTATAATGTCCATTAAATTCAAAAAAAGGCAAAATGGTCTTTTTGTCAAACCAAATGCATCTAAATTCCATATGTGCATTACATGGGAAGATTTCCATAAGATAAGCATGAATTGATTGTTTTGGAAAGTAAGCAATTAAATGGTGACAAATGGCATGGGTTAAAGTATAAATATGAGAAGTTTTGATAAAGGTGTAATTATGAGATGTTATCAATTGAAATGGAGGGCAAAAAATGTGATTGAACAAAAATTTCATCTCTTTAAAAAGGTGTGTCTGGCCATTGACAGGAAAAGGAAGTTAAAGAGAGAAAAAAGAAAAGAAAAGAAACAGGAGAAGAGTGAGGTTTGGCTAGGTCATGGAGAAGTGATCCAAGGAGCTTTTCATGCTCTTCTAACTCCAACCAAGCATCCAACAAATCCCATAGCCATCCAAGTGAAGAGGAAGAAGAAATTGGGTTGGAAAGCGTAATAGTTTTGTTGAAAAATTGGATTTGTTATGTTATGGTTTATATTTGGTTTTGATGGTGTGAATTTCATCCTATGATGTGATATCAAGGTTTTATTGCATTAGAAGTGATTAGGAGAAGAAAATAAAGAAAACTAATGTGTGGAGCCTTGGTCAAAGGTAAGATCCATTGCCTAAAGTGTTTTACTTTGCTATTTGATGATTTAAGCTTAATGAATGGCATTAGGAAGTTCGTTTAAAGATGAAAGAATTGAATAAGAATGGAAGAAAAACCATGGAAATGATTAGATGAAATTTCAACCATGGCTAGGGTTTTTTTATGTGATATGATCCAAAATTCTATTTTGATGTTTTATGATGGTCATAGTATGATTTTGATGCTAATGAAGTAAAGAAATGAAAAAGAATTTATTTTGGAATTGGTTTTGGTTGAAATTTGGCCAAGGGTGCATGATTATGTAAAAATTCATTAATGAAAATTTATGGCTTAAATGTGTGTATTAAAATATCATGAAAGTGAATTTAGATTGATTTTAAATGTTAGAAATCAAATGGAATTGAATTGGAAAAGATTAATGTAAAATATGTTAAGATTAGCCTTAAGGGAAATTTTGGTATAAACTTATGATTATGATGTAATGACCATGTGAATGTGATTAAGGATGGTCATTATGTGTATTTGTGGCGTTAGAATTATTAAATGAAGTGTTATGTTATTATTTGGAAAAAAAAAAGTATATGGAGTGTATGTGGAATTTAATGAAGTTGAAATAGTTTATGATGTATTTGGTTGGAAAATGTATTAAGGAGTTGAATGTATTCGTATTAGGTTTTTCGATTAAAAAATGAAATCAACCGAAGGATTTTGAATTGTTGAAAAGGAAACTAACAAGTAGTGAGTGTACTTTAAATTGATTTTATTCCGATGGTTTTTATTTTATCAAATAGTGAGTGTACTTTAAATTGATTTTATGCAAATGGTTTTTATTTTATCATGAAATGAATATTTATGTTAAGTTTTATGTAAATGATATATTACAAGTGATTATTGCTAGTATAATTTTATGTTTTAGTAATATATGAATATTAGTTTGAAAGTTAAAATTTATATTATTTGAATTTACATTAAAATTATGTTATTTATTAATAAAAAGGAAATGAATTTTTAGCCTATGGTATGCCTTGTTGGAATTACAGATTTATCAGTTAGAGTATCCTAAAACGTGTGCGATAGTGTTTGGGGGGTGTAAGTTACTAATAGCTGGTGGTATTGTGTCTATCAGTAGTCTAGCTTGTCAGTCTCTGCGTATATTGGCTAGTTTTACGTATGTGATATAGGATTCTGCTATGTAAACCAGAACTATGGCCTGAGCGAAGGCTCCTCCACCTAATATGGCCTTAACGATGGAATTCCTCTTTGCCATATATACCTAAGGCATCGTATGGTAAAAATTCTAACGGTTGGCTTATTTTTTGTAAGTTAGTGTAACATTTATAAATAAATAGAAGGTATGTAAATAGCCCAAGATGTAATCTCTTATCCAAACTAAAAGAAAACCTTACAAAAAAGCATGAGGCACCCTACAAATGTTTCCATGATCATACAAACCACAATATTAAGCCGTTATATCAAGGATCATCTTACTAGTAACACAATTTTTCATACAACAGACTCAATTAGCAGATAAACTAATCCAAACTACCTACTAACCAATAACTTGAAGACAATACATCATAATTTGAATTCTTCTCATTTCTAGAGCAATGTGGGATCTTATTTGTGTAGGATACTGAAGTGATAAGGTAGGTGAGATAGAGCCTTACTTTCTCAATTCTAACCCAACCTTCCATTGTAAACCTGATATGGACTTCTAGATTTTAAGGCACCAATATGTGGGGTAGGGGCTCTCCTATTGTTATCTGAAGGAGTGTCCCCTTATAGCTTGTGACACCATGCTTCCATGACAAATTCTTCAAGGCTTCATGAGATTGAGGCTTTCCCTGCTTCTTATATTTCTCCTGTTATAGCTATCGCTGTCAAAGAGGGATTAGGTTTCCCTCTATTTACTCGAACCTAGATTCAAACTTGCAAACATTTTGTTGGAAGTATAAAACACACAAAATTTACCTTCTCTTAGTGTTTGAGCTGAGGTGTTCCACAAATTAAAAGATCACTCTCATATTGAAGCTCCCTACATCCAAGGCTTCATCTTTGAAGTTGCGAACGTTTTTTTCAATCTACAAGTTATACATAATAACAGAAAGGATAATGATGAAGGTATTGATGTCATAGTTTTTGAAATTTGGTAACTGGTTAAACCAAATTAAAATGGACTAAAGGTTTGTCAGGTGAGGTAGGTGTATTTGGGAGTGGTTTAGACAGTTTAACCACACTATTTTAGAGAAAGGACATTCAAAGAATAGATGCTCAATAGTCTCAAAGTTCGAGACACAAGGAGCACTGATTTAGGTTGTGAAGGTAAAGGAGTTTGTCCTATGTCTGCAATTTATTCAAGAAGGCTAACCATAAAATGAAGGAGCACCTAGGACTATTCCTTTTATGCCATATTAGTTTATACCAAAGAATAATTTGATTAGGAGGTCTCATGAAAGTGTAGGCAGAAGCTTTTGTATACTTCTTTGATGAGCTAGCTAGTCATTCCAAACTATCCTCTCGTGAAGAATTTGGATGGTATTGTAAAGGTTTTAGATTACTAATAGTCCCAATTGTTGTCTCTTGCTAGCACCATTCATTATTCCTAATTACTTCAGAAACTCTTACAGTCATAGGATGCTCCAACCCATTTCTCACTCTAGGAGTAGATTGAGCCATTAAGATACCTCCCGGATGCCAAGGATCCTACCATAAGAAAGTAGAATTTCCATTTCCTATTTTAAATCTGAATTGGTTCCCAATTTTATCCTTAACATACAAAATCTTCCTCCATTGTTTATTGTTTAAGGAGAAAGGAAAAAGGAAAAAGAAAAACGGAAATTGGAAATTGGAAAAAGGAAAAAGGAAAAAGGAAATTTCATATTATGAGTTTAATTTCAAAAAAGCATTTCGAAATAGTATTTCATAAAAAAAGAAATTGTGTTATACAAAGTGTTATTTTATTACCAGATTTTATGAAGAACGACTAAATGTTTATGGTAATTATTTTACCATGAACTTTATTATTGCATAAGAATATTTCAGTTATGTTGCTATGAAAAATTTAATTTTCAATAAAATGATTAATACTCTCTAACCTCTCGTTTAGCTTACCCCTATTTTTATGTTTTTAAATAAACCACCCTAGGTATGCTTATAGATGCTATAGTTGCTGGGATTCCACCGCAAGATTAGTTGTATCATCAGGTGTTGTTGTACTTGTGTAAATTTTGTTGTGTATATGTTTTATTGAAATTGGCTTAGTTATTTGTATATACGTTTTAAATTATTTTGGAAAGGGTTTAAAAGTGTGATCTTGAGGGTGAGCCTTGGAACAACTGCTAAAGTTTCTACTTTGTGACCATAAGGTCACAAGTTTAAGTCACGAAAATAGTATCTTTGTAAAAATATAAAGGTAAGTCTGCCTACATTATGACCCACCCATACCCCCACAAAGTGGAGACGCTTATGTACTGGGTACATTGACTTTTATTTTTAAAGTGTGATCTTGTAAATATTTTTTGCATTATAAATATATTTTACTTAATAAACTATGAGGCATTTAATCCTCAATAGAAATGGTGGAAATCTCAATCTCAAGCCCAACCGTTTTTTAAAAGCATTGTATATGTTTATGAAAATTTATATGTTTTATTTATACTATTTAGTTAATTGATCGCGGCTTATCGTTCAATCCTAAGATTGATCCTTGGAAACCGGTCAAAATCAATTTATACCAAGAATTGCA
>JANZLD010018923.1:0-10741 GCA_026413575.1 Erythroxylum carthagenense
CAATTAAAATCTTTCATACCCCAGAATAATTCAATTGAGTGCATAAACTATCTTTACAATACCTATAAAGTATGATTCATGTACGTATGTGAATATGATTTAGGCAAATGAAATACACTTCATGTATTCTCCTATGATATGACTCATATGACTTTATATAGCAGTTAAATTCCTATGTGTAGGAATGGGCTATTACAATTCTCTCCCCTCAGGAAATTTTGTCCTTGAAATTCTTACCTAATTTGTTAAACAAATGGGGGTACTGCTTCATCATATTCTCCTTGGTCTCCTATGTGGCTTCTTCTCTTAAATGGTTCCTCCAAATAACTTTAACTAATGGAATCTCTTTATTTCTCAACTGTTTAGTCTGATAACCCACTATTTTTACCAATTCCTCCACATAACTTAAGTTAACCTCCTGTGCAGGCAATATATGCATCAAATCTGATTGATATCTCCTAAGCATGCTAACGTGAAACACATTATGAATTTGAGACAGCTCAGTTTGTAATGATAACTTATAGGCCAATGGTCATATTCTCTCAGTGATCTCATATGGACCAATGTATCTAAGTCTTAATTTATCCTTTTTACCAAATCTTAGCACTCCTTGATAAGGTAATACTCTTAGAAATACTTTATCTCCCACTTGGTATTCCATGTCCCTATGGTGCTGATCTATATAACTCTTCTGTTTGTCTTGAACCACCTTGATCCTATTGCGGATCAATTTCACCTTATCAACAGTGTCCTGAATCAACTTTGGGCCTTCAATAATTCTTAATCCCTCTTCATCTCAATTCAATGGTGACCGACATTTCTTACCATATAAGGCTTCATAAGGAGCCATATTGATACTAATATGATAGTGATTATTATATGCAAATTCAATACAATAAGAGCTACATAATGATCCCATTCTCCTTGGAATTCTAATACACAAGCTCTAAGAATATCCCTAATAGTCTTAATAGTCCTCTCACTCTGTCCATTTGTCAAGATGAAATGTTGTGCTAAAATTTAACTTTGTGCCTAAACCTGTCTGTAAACTACCCCATAATCTAGAAGTGAATATAGGATCCTGGTTAGACACAATAGACAATGGGAATCCATGCAATCTCAATATTTCATTGACATATCTCTGGGCTAGTTGATCCAATGTATTGTTCTCTTTCATGGGTGAGAAATAGATCGATTTAGTTAATCTATCGATGATGATCCATATGGCATTATGTTGCCTCGACATTCTCGATAACCCATAATGAAATCCATAGTGATCCTTTCCCATTCCCACTTCAGAATAAGCAATAACTGTAACCTCCAAAACTTAACCTTAACTTGCTGATATGTCAAACATTTAGCAACATACTCAGCTACTTGCTTCTTCATTCCTTACCACAAAAAAATGTTATTTTAATGTATTATACATCTTGGTAGTACCAGGATACATAACATAAGTTGTTATATGTGCTTCCTCTAAAATTTCCTTTCTCAAATCATCTGTAACATCCCGTTCCCCATGTTAAGGCTAGAATTGTGAATTATTAGAAATTATTGAGAAATTAGGGAAATGCACGTCGTCCATAAATTAATTGTGACATACACATTTTTCTTGCACATTTATATGATTGTACATGCATTCATTGACATTTTTCGAGTATAATTGAGTTATTAATACGATTGAATTATGAATTATGGATTATTTATGTTGAAAATTTATTAGAGAATATTATGATTATTTATAAATTTTTGGTAAATTTTTGAAAAAATATTGAAATTTGGACCAATCCTAGTGTGACACATGGACTGATTTAATATTGACAAATGGTTTGCTTGTGTAGTGACATGTGGTAGCCTTAATTGGATGACACGTGAATTACATGCAAAGTATACACGTGTTTAGGAAGGAAAGTTCCTGTATCTGGAGTTTTGTTCTTTGTTAACTTTGTTTTACACCGAAAACACCAAGTTGTTTATGGTTGTGTATTTGGCTTCTTCAAAGCAAATTTTATGTTTGTTTATCCATCATCCACCTCAATCACTACTGGAACTATTGATGATTCAAGTAAGTAAATTCAATGATATTTTGTTGTGTAAATGAATGCATGCATGTGAGGTTAAAGAAGTGTAGTTTCAGTGATGAATGAATTTAAATGAAGATGTGGTGAAGTCGTGATATGGAGTTGATGAATTGATAAGTTGTTTTGATGAAATGAAAGAGTAAAAATGGAACAATACATCAGATGAAAGTAGAAAGAGAAACAAAATGTAGAAATTGAAATTTGCATGTTGAGAATTGGATTTTTTTATATTGATGGATTTCTGCTGTGTGTTGTGTTGATGTGCTAAAAATGAGTTAGAAGAATTATTTTAAGTGTTGTTTGAGTTAAATGATGTGAGATTGAGCTTTTGAAAAATTTACAGTAGAAAGGGAGGAAGAATAGTTGGAGTTTCAGGTTGGAAAATTAGGAAAAGTCAAGTTTCTGCGAAAGTTCGCCACAGCCAACTCTTTGCTTTGTCGTGGAAAAGTCCCCATGGTTCACCATGGACAACTCTATGGTTCGCTGCAGCCAACATTGAAAAAAATCAAAGTTCGCCACGGTCATCTGTTTGGCTCGTCGCGGCGAAGTCTTGTCTTGTATAGCTTCGGTATTTTGACCATATCTTGCTCTATTGTTATCTAAATGGGATGATTTTTGATTTAGAGTAAACTAGAGACATAGGGATACAATGTTTCTGAAGAAATCAAGTTTTAATTCTATCTATAATCATTTCAAAATTCGGCTTGAAATTGAGTCTTGACTGAGGCTGTAGTTCTACCCAAGACAGAAATCATGTCTTGTTGTTATTGAATAAAAGATATTGATAAAGGCCAAATCACACATAGGTGTCTTCATAAAAGTTATATATTATTCCCTTAGCTTTCAATTGGTATCAATTTAGTAATTTTTAGATATCTGAGCTTGAAAGATATGAGTTGTACAATTCAAGAGTATGATCATATACTAGCCAAAAGTTCAAATATACATAGTTTGTGGTATTATGAGCATAACTCATAAAATACTGAATAAAATTGGATGATCTTGGTTCATTAGAACCTTAAGACATTGGAGAACAACTTTACAGAAGGAAGTGTTGCCTCATTTTGTCATTTACCCTATCAGATTAATTGTTTAAAGTTGACCCGAAATCATGTGGGTAGAAAATCTGAAGTGGTCAATTAGGTTATGAAATTGATTTCAAATTGTTTTATTTTGGTTCAAGTTATAAGTACAAATGAGGTTAACGAGGACTTTGATATCTGAATGATTTAATAAGATACCCTGGAATTGTCATTGAATATGCATTGTGCATATTTTATATAAGTACATGTGCATAAAGGAATACTTACACTAGTGCAAAAATGTGATATATTATAAATGTGTTGCGTATGTTTTAGAGGAGCAAATCGGATGCCAGTCGGACATTGCTAGACCATCTAGGCAATAGCTTCTTCAAGCATACTATGAGTCAACCTAGATGCATTTCCTAGGATTGATTTGATTTGGTTTGTTAAGCTTCCAATTATTGAACTATTGCAAGTTGTTTCTAAATTCTGAACTTAAAGTTCAAGGAGTAAATATTTGGGACTGTATTGGAAGTGCCTGATTTGTTTAATAATTCTGTATGAAATGTGGATTCTCAACAAAAGTTGAATGCTGGACTTAGGTCTAAAGATTATGAAATTCTGATTGTATTATGCTATGCAAATTCTCAGCGAAAGTTGAATGCCAGACTTAGGCTTGATGATTATGAAATTCTGATTGTGCTTTGTAAATGATTGTGAAATGTGTAAATTCTGAATTGATGCATTTTATAAAATGCATTCCTAGTTAAAGGCGTTGTGATCGAAGTAGCCAGTATCAAGCGCTTGTATGTAGAGCTTTGCTCCATGGTATATGATTCTGCACGTAGAGCTATACTCCGCGATATATGTTTCTGGCTGAGCCTAATAGGCCAGTATTTGTATATGTGATATGTAATAGGCACTCAGTCACAACAATAATAACGAATGTGGAGTCTCTTATGCATCTGTATTTGTTTATATATGTTCTGATTCGCAATAATTAAATGATGTGCCATGACAGTGTGAGTTTATGGAATATACATGTTCTGTATGATTAGTTGCAAAATATATGATTTGTGTTTATGAATCCAGTGAAATCATCAATGATGGTTCGCTCATTGAATTTTCAAAACTCATAAAAAATTGCAACGTGGCTTTTCAGGTTCAGAGGAGTTATCTGATTGGAGTTCAGCCGCTGCAAATGAGCATGAGTTAGGGGTCGGGATCAGTTTGCACCTGCATATGTCTTTAGTAATTTTATTTTCGAATTATGTTCCAAAAAAAGTATTAAGTGTATGTGATTGAATTGGTAACAAAATGACTTTATGATTGTACGTTTTCCTTTGCATCTAAAATAGGCCCAAATGGCTATTGTAACTCTTGTGAATGGAAATGTTTTTAAATAAAGTGGGCCCGATTTGATAATGATTTCTACATACGTGTACATTGTTTAAAGAAATAAAAGTTTTGTAATGAATTTTGACTAAATGATCATTCTAGCATGCCACCCTTGTGGGGTACGTACTCGGATATCACTCAGGATGTCATGTACGTGTCCTACAAGAGTGGGGTGCTATATCATCCACCTCTAGTACACACAACCTCTACTTTAACCATAATTTATTATCTCTCAACTCAAATCTATAATTTGAGTCTTATATCAACCTCTCAATAAGCTTCATAAATTCTAGAACCTTGTTTTGAGCCTTTCTAATTCCCATATGCAATACTGGTCTAAGTTTCAATGTAGTTATTAACACTTCATTCCAGTTCAAATTCAACTCAACGTTCAATGCTCTTAGTTATATTAGGTGTGGTAACCTTGATATCTAAATCTTTGCCACATTGCGATTGTGGAAAGGAGCTCATGCTGCTTCCACGAACGTGGAATAGGCGAACAAACTGTTTACCATCCCTTTCCTTCAATATTTTTTTTTCAATTTTAACACCATCATACTAATCCTGTGATCATACCATAATTATACCTAAATTATACTTCATTTCATCATTAATTTCATCACCAATTCTAACTCAAAATCCATCCAATTGACAACTCATAAATGATACTCTTTTATGCATCATAATCAAAATAGAAGTATCATTCATCTTCATACATATAACCCTAACTTATCAATTTCTGGAACACTCCCAATATACACATTTTTCTGTATAGTTACATCATTTACACTTCAAATCTTAACCTAAACCATTGATATATTCCACTATTTTCAAGCATAAAAACAAAACAGAAACCATACATTCCTCCATCAAATTCCAGCACAACTTTAACATCAACCCTACATATCACTCATCTCAATTTAATCATCATGAATGTTTCTATTTTAACATGTCATAGAGATTAAAAATCACTTACTTGATCAGCCCTAATTCCACCACAATCTTCAAGTTAATTTAATCTCCTAACAAGCAAGGATAGTCCAAGAATAAGATGGAAATAGAAAGAGGTTTCAATCCCAAAATGAAGGCTGCATAAATTTTAGATTACAAAAGTGTACAAATTTGGGAAAAACTCAAAGTGTAAGGATTATAGGTGTGAGTCAGTGGTAAGAAGAAGAAAGAAGAAGAAAGCATATGGCCAAAACAAGACAAAACAATGGTCTTTCAAGAGTAAAATCATGGGTTATGTGTGTGGTGAGGGCTTGGACACTTGTCCAAACACCTGTCAAACAAAGACTCATACTATATGTCTCCTTTTATAAGCTACCAATTATCACTCCGTAATTAGTCCATTTGTCTCATAATCACTAGATCATTTGTCACCCAATTAAACCACCATTTTGTCACTCATTTAATCAAGCCATGTGTCACCATTTCATAAGTTTAATCAACCTAAGTTCTCTTTTATCAATTTGTCTTGCCAATTAATATTTTTCCTAGACTAGATGCACATAACACTTCATTAATCACCCAATTGTGACAATAAATTCCAATTCACTATTTGTAGTCCATCAAACTAGAATTCAAGACATGATTAATTAACAATCACAAAATCACAACATAAACAATTAAAATCTTTCATACCCCAGAATAATTCAATTGAGTGCATAAACTATCTTTACAATACCTATAAAGTATGATTTATGTATGTATGTGAATATGATTTAGGCAAATGAAATACTCTTCATGTATTCTCATATGATATAACTCATATGACTCCATATAGTAGTTAAATTCCTATGTGTAGGAATGGGCTATTACAATTGTCCCCCCTCAAGAAATTTTGTCCTTAAAATTCTTACCTGATTTATTAAATAGACAGGGGTACTGTTTCCTTATATTCTCCTTGGTCTCCTATGTGGCTTCTTCTCTCAAATGGTTCCTCCAAAGAACTTTGATTAATGGAATCTCTCTGTTTCTTAACTGTTAGTCTGATAACCCATTATTTTTACCAATTCCTCCATATAACTTAAGTTACTTGAAATCTCAACCTCCTGTGTCGACAATATATGCATCGAATTTGACTGATATCTCCTAAGCATGCTAACATGAAACACATTATGAATCTGTGACAGCTCAGCTGGTAATGATAACTTATAGGCCAATGATCATATTCTCTCAGTGATCTCATATGGACCAATGTATCTAGGTCTTAATTTACCCTTTTTACCAAATCTCAGCACTCCTTGCCAAGGTGATACTCTTAGAAATACTTTATCTCCCACTTGGTACTCCATATCCCTACGGTGTTGATCTATATAACTCTTCTGTTTGTCTTGAGCCATTTGATCCTACTGCAGATCACTTTCACCTTATCAACAGTGTCCTAAATCAACTCTGGGCCTTTAACAATTCTTAATCCCTCTTCATCTCAATACAATGGCGATCGACATTTCTTGCTATCTAAGGCTTCATAAGGAGCTATACCGATCTAATATAATAGTGATTATTATATGCAAATTCAATACAATAAGAGCTACATAATGATCCCATACTCCTTAGAATTCTAATACATAAGCTCTAAGCATATCCTCATTAATCTTAATAGTCCTCTCACTCTATCAATCCGTCAGGATGAAATGCTGTGCTAAAATTTAACTTTATGCCTAAACCTGTCTGTAAACTATCATATAATTTAGAAGTGAATATGGGATCTTGGTTAGACACAATAGACAATGGGAGTCCATGTAATCTCAATATTTCATTGACATATCTCTGGGCTAGTTGATCCAATGTATTGTTCTCTTTCACGGTAATAGGTCGATTTAGTTAATCTATCGACGATGACCATATGGCAGTATGTTGCCTCGACATTCTTGATAGCCCATAATTAAATCCATATTGATCCTCTCCCATTTCTACTTCGGAATAGGCAATAACTGTAACCTCCCAAACTTAGCCTTAACTTACTGATATGTCAAACATTTAGCAACATACTCAGCTACTTGCTTCTTCATTCCTTACCATAAAAAATATTGTTTTAATGTATTATACATCTTGGTAGTACCAGGATCCATAACATAAGTCCTTATATGTGCTTCCTCTAAAATTTCCTTTCTCAAATCATCTACCTCCAGTACACACAATCTTTGCTTTAACCATAATGTATTATCTCTCAACTGAAATCTAGAATTCGAGTCCTATATCAACCTCTCAATAAGCTTCATAAATTCTAGAACCGTGCTTTGAGCTTTTCTAATTCTCTTATGCAATACTGGTCTAAGTTTCAATGTAGTTATTAACGCTTCGTTCTACCCCAAATTCAACTCAGTGTTCAATGCTCTTAGTTATACTCGGTGTGGTAACCTTGATATCTAAATATGTGCCACACTGCTATTGGATTTCGTACTTAATGCATGAGCTACAACATTTGCTTTACTAGGATGATACTCAATCGTGCAGTCATAATCTTTAAGCAACTCAATCCATCTCCTTTGTCTCATATTTAACTCCTTCTGACTCAACAAATATTTCAGACTTTTGCGATCTGTAAATATCTGAAATCTTTCACCATACAGATAATGTCTCCACATCTTCAAGGCAAACACCACTGCAGCAAGTTCTAAATCATGAACTGGATAGTTAAACTCATGAGACTTCAACTATGTCGAAGTATAGGATATCATTTTACCGTACTACATCAAAACACATCCTAATCCTTGGTGTGAAGCATCACTATATACTATATATCCTCCGTGTTCCAATGGAATAGTTAACACTAGTGCTATAGTCAATCGATGTTTCAACTCCTCAAAACTCCTCTAACATTCATCAGTCCATTAGAATGGCATATTCTTCTTTAGAAGCTTTGTCAAAGGGGTTGAGATTAAAGAAAACCCCTCGATAAAACTTCTATAATAACCAGCTAATCCAAGGAAACTCCGAATCTCTGATACATTCTTAGGTACCACTTCATTAGTACCTTAACTTTCTTTGGACCTACTTGTATTCCCTGTCTAGCTACTATGTGGCCTAATAAATATCACTTGATCCAGTTAGAATTCACAATTTTTGAACTTGGCATACAATTAATCTGTAGAACTAACCTCAAGTGCTCAAAATGTTCCTCTTTGCTTTTCGAATACACCAAAATATCAGCAATAAATATGATCAAAAAATAATCTAGGTAAGGTTGAAATACCTTATTTATTAATTCCATAAAAGTTATTAGAGCATTTATCAATCCAAAAGGCATCATCAAAAACTCAAAATGCCTATATCTAGTTCTAAATGCACTCTTTGATACATGAGTCTCAGCTATCTTCAACTGATAATATCCTAACCTCAGATCCAGTTTAGTGAACACCTATGCTCCCTATAACTGATCACATATATCATCAATTCTTGATAAAGGATATTTGTTTTTCACTATCACTCTATTCAACCGCCTATAATCAATACATAGCCTCAAGGTCCCATTATACTTTTTCACAAATAAAATTGGAGCTCCCTAAGGTAATAAAACCCTTATCCAACATCTCCTATAATTGAGTCTTGAGTTCTTTAAGTTCTACAAGTGCCATCCTATAAGGAGGAATCGATATAGGAGCGGTACTTAGAATTAGATCGATAGTAAACTCTATCTCCCTATCTGGGGGTAGTCCTAGTAATTCAGTAGAAAACACATCCAAAAATTTTCTAACAACGAGAATATCCTAAATTGTCTACTCAACTTGGGTATCAGTCATATAGGCTAAGTAAGCCTCACATCTACTTCGGATCAATCTCAAGGCATTCATCGAAGAAATCAACCTAGCTAACACTTCTTGACTAACACCTCGAAATATTACTCTCGGCTGATTAGGAGATTCAATAATTACTTCCTTAGTGTAGCAGTTCATGATAGCCTTATGTACCGTGAGCTAGTCTACACCTAGAACAAGGTTGATTTCTCTTAACTACAATACTATCAGGTCAACTTTTAACTTGGTCTGATCAACCCAAATAATATACCTTTTACAAATCTCCCCAATTGTAGTAGTACTAACTACTGGAGTACTCACCTCTAATTAATATTTCAATATCTCTTTTTCATAATGCAATTTAGATGCCAAATGAGGAGTGATAAAACAATGTGCTGATCCTAGATCTAATAATGTATATGCCTCAAAATTAAAGACATAAAACACACTTGCTACAAGATCTGGGGAGTCTTGAGCCTCCTATCTAGTGATGACATAGATCCTAGCCTGAGACTTGACTGGTTACTCCGCGTTTCAGTCCTGGCTCTAGAACCTTCAGAACTAGCTCTACCCCTACCTCTACCTCTTTGTCCTACTTCACTCATTCTGCTCTGTTGAACAGTTGCTTTGATCACTAATCCTCCTCTCACTCTAGACTGAGCTCCTACAATAACCAAATTTTTTTTGATTTGATGCTCAAAAGAGCCACAACATGGGAAAGCTCTCGATATCTTCTAGCATATTCCAACATGACTTTTCCCACAATGTTCACAATTAGGGTTTTGTTGTGTCTGTTTGTTATATGACTGTCCTGCCGAAGCCAGTCCTCTACCACCAGAATAAACATGTAATATACCACTCCTATAGAGTATATGCCCGACATACCAAAGGATATTCAGGAACATACCCTACAAAAGGGCATATTAGGTTGAGACCCGATCTCGGGACCGGATCCCAACCGGAAAGGCGAAAAATGCAATCGAAAAATCGAAGGAATCCGAAGCAGAATTTTATCAAAAATTCATAATCCGAAAGAAACAAACGAATCGAAAATCCAAGTAAAGCAAAAACAAACCGAAATCACAAGTGGAAACATAAACATATCGGAAGGGAATCGAAATCGGAAAGTGAATTCGAATGCGAAATGAACTAAATGAATAATCGAATCGGAATCAAACAAATAGTGCAAACAAATGAAAGCGAATCGAATACAAATTTTCGACATTCGAAAACATACACTTTAGAGAAACTATCGCGTCGGAAACTTAAAGACCAAAACAATCCGAAACGGTATAAATCTTTTTTTTTCATTTCTTTCGCCTTTAGTCGATCTCATTCAAAATCAAAGCAAATAATTCCCACTTTTGGGAAACTCATCCTTATACAAATTTTGACTTATACAAAGCTTCTTAATCAGTATACATATCTCAATATTCGACTTTTAACCAAAAACATATTCTTATTTTATCTCTGCCATATAACCAAATCCTATTCT
>JANZLD010018992.1:0-10737 GCA_026413575.1 Erythroxylum carthagenense
TTTGAGTGAATGAAATGGAATCCATTTTGGTTTTAAAAAGTAACCAGTTTCTTATTACTGTTTTATGATTGTGATGCCATGAGGAGTGTAGTAGGTTGTTGTTAGTAGTGGTCTCTTGTCGTGGGATATTTATCGGAATGACCTACGGGCGCTCCGGTGGATACCCTATGGTAAGGGGGCGCTACAAAAAGCTGAAATTCATCGCAGCGAAGTTAACCCTAAGCATAAAAACAACAAAGTATCGAAGTTTTTCCATGGTGACATGGAACCCATGTCGTGGTGAAATTAACCCGAAAGGAATAGAGAGGAACGGTGGGAAGTTTGCTGTAGCGCAATGGAATTCACACTATGGAGAAATTAACCCGAGAGCAACAAAAAGAAAGGAGGTATCTTCGTTGTGACGAAGTTTACTCGAAAGCAACATAAAAAGGTGTGAGGAACTTTCACCGCGGCAACGTGGAATCCATGTCGTAGCAAATTTCACCTGAGAACAACATGAACGAATAAGGTTATTTCGTCGCAGTGACGTGGGCTTCACACTACGATGAAATTTACCCGAAAGGAATATCAAGTAATACTAAGGCTTCGCCATGGCGAAAGGAGACCACATCGCGACAAATTTAACCTGAAACTTAAAAAGACAAAAATAAATGTTCAACAAAGGAATGAGAAACATGGCTGACAAACAAATTACACAAGTTGGGTACACAGTAACCTTTAAGAGCATATACAAAGTCATAAGGCACCAGATAAGCTCAAGAAAATAAAGTGCAACACAATTAATCATATCAATTTCCTCAAACTTGAAGATATATCATGCATCAGGCTGACAAGCACATTAAAAATAAAACAGTAGACAAAACTAGAATCGGAATTATTGAACTGAAAAACTACTAATTAACGTAAACGCTAAGCTAATTTCCTACTAAAATGGTAACTCCTCCACACTTATTCAACAAACTAATGCACCCAACAATGTTATAATCAGTCACAGAGCAGGAGTATACCTGATTCTCCTAGTGAACCTTCAACAGATAGCTATGCTGTGGTGAAACAATTTTACCACTTGCCACGTCGATGTCAGCCTCCACAATACTAGATTCACCTGAAACATTAACAGAAAACCTTTCTCCCAAGGGGTCATCAATAACAATAGAAGAATCCAATGACTGCAATGCAGAGCTACAGTAATCATTTTGGAATTCAAATTCAGAGTATGCATGATCAATAGTAATATCAAGCATGTTCACTCCCAAAAGAGAATAAACCTCATGAGGATGTTTCATTGCTTCGTACATATTAAAACACACTTTTTGATCTCCTATCTCTATGGTAATAGTGCCTTCTTTTATGCTAATCATAGTGCTAGTAGTCCTTAAGAAAGATTTACCAAGAATCTGTGTAGTGTCCTACATAACGTCAGAAGACATGTCAAGCACATAAAAATTAGTGGGAAAGACCAAACCCTTAACCTATACCAAAATGTCCTCTATAATGCCCACAGGATGCCTAAGAGACCTATAATCCAATTGGAGAACTACAAATGTAGACTTAAGATTCTTGAATCTTAATGATGTGTAGATAGGCATGACATTTATAGCTGCCCCTAGATCTAACAAGGCTCCCCCTATGGTAACTTTACCTATAGTGCAAGGGATAGTGAAAGATTTGGGGTCTTGGCATTTCACAGGGTTTGGGGTTTAAACAAGGCAGACACATTTGAACTAACTTGCACTCTTTTATTTGTTCTAAACTTCCTTTTATTGGCACACATGTCTTTAAGGAATTTGGCATATATAGGAACCCTTTTCACAAGATCAAACAAAGGAATATTGACTTCTACTCTACCAAACAAATCAATGATATCTTTCTCATGTTTAGTTTTAGTCATTCTTTTGCTCATCAAATATGAATTAGGAAAAGGAAGGTCTTTAAGATTTACCTCCTTACCATTGGCTTCATGGGCTCCTTACTTGCTTGATTCATGGTTGCTCTTAGACTCCTTGTCAGCTTAAAGTGCTCTCTCTCTGGAGCTTTCAAACTTCTTAACTCTTACAGATTTTAAATGCAATTCTTCATATTCAATCTCCTCTTCATCTACTCCTTCATCTTGATCACTGAACCTCACTTGCTTCCCACTTTGAAGAGTGATGGCATTCAAACTTTTTGGGTTCATAATAGTATTGGAGGGAATAGTGACACTACTCCTAGCTTAATGCTCACTTATGTTATTAGATAGCTGAGTGACATAGGAGTTGATATTTTTAAGCCTTCATCTCCCATTGCTCAATTCTCTTCTCTAGACCATTAAATCTAGCAGCATTTTTACAAAAGTCTTGTTGAATCAGAGAGGCTATGGTATTGAACTGGTTATTATTAGAAGTCCTCTCCTCCTTCATTAATGCCATCATATTATGCAAGAGTTGATTAGTATCTTTCTTTAGTGGGACAGTTAAAGCTTGCTATTGGTTTTGGAACTGGTTTGTGGAAGAACCAACCCCTCCATCTTGCTGAAATCTATTTGGACCTCTACCTTCTTTATTTCTCTAACTAAGTCTAGGATTTGCTTTCCATCCCTCGTTATAAGTATCAAAATAAGGATCCCACTTTTGATTAGGCCGACCCTGATAAACAACAGACACCTCTTTATAACGACTGGGGCAGATACTAGAGATATGCATTACTGAACCACAAGTGTTGCAGCTAGGTGCAGTAAGATCCATAGAAGGTGGTGGACGAAGTACACTCATATTTTTCAACTCTGCAGTAATGAAGGACAGGTGTGAAGTCATTTTACTTTCCAAAGAGTCGACTTTAGACTCAAGACTTTCCATTCTTCTGGATTGAACTATTGAAGCTTCCAACTCATGTACTACTGTACTGTTGGTGATTTAAAGCCATTTTATTAATTATATCCCATGCCTCTGCAGTTGTGAGATCAATCAGGAAACCTCCTGAAGCCGCATCCAACATACCCTTATCTTGACTTTTCAGTCCATCGTAAAAGTATTGTACTAACTGCTCATCAGGTATCTAATGGTGAGGAGATCTGGACAATAGATCCTGAAAACAGTTCCAATAATCATAGAGGGACTCATTGTAATCTTGACATGCCGAGTAGATCTCCTTCCTCATTGATGAACTTTTGGAGGTCGGAAAGTAACAATACTTCTCCAAGAATGCCTTTCTTAGATTTGCCCAACTGTGGTAGGCATTCACCACATATCATGGAAGGCTCATATACCACTCCCTTGCTTTACCCTTCAAGGATAGATGAAAGACTTTCCATAGTACTTGATCAAGAGAAGCTCCCACAGGTTTCATGCTCTGAAAAATCATGGACAACAATTGCAAGTGAATGTAGGGATCTTCTCCTGTCAAGCCATGAAATTTAGGAAGAGAGTTAATAAGCAATCCTTTAACCTCAAAATTCACATCAAAGTTAGGGCAAGCAGCAGTAAAAGGATCATAATTCACATCAGAGGTAGTAGATTTCCTAATGGTCCTCCTTTTATGATTTCCATTGTTCTCACCAACTCACTCCTGCTCCCTATTACCTCCATTATCACCATTCCTTGGTTGGTTAGCATTAAGGTTAGGGTTTTATAGAAAATCTGGGTTTTTAGCCATTATCACACCTTCTAATGATTCACTCTCACTACTTGGCTAACTAGACTCAACTGAGATATTTTCCTCTTCAAAAACTACTTTGCTTCTCTCTTTTTCTCTCCTCTCCTTTCTAATTTTTCTCAAACATCTCTCAATTTCAGGTGGAAAGGTAGAAGATTCGTTTTCTGAGGCATGCAAGGGAAAATTCAAAAGAGAATAAAAGATAAAAAAAATTGACTTGCAAGCACACAAAGTCAAATAGAAGATGAGATGTGATGGATGCAAGTGTGTAGGAGTGTGAAAGTATGTATAAAATTATGTATGCAAGTATGTATGAAAGTATGTACGTATGTATCAAACAGCAATCAAGATAAATGTTCAAAACTATGTAGGTGCAAAAATGCTAAGTATGAAAAGTGCAGAAAGTTTAGTATCCTTTTGTTTATATTTTCAAAATTTTTAACGCTACGTAAAATAAAAAATGAAATCCTATACTATTGACAAGTATAAACCTAAACTATCTAGAATGCAATATAAAGAAAAGGCTCCTATCCTCAATTACCAGCAAAATGACAAAAGCTAACCTAGAAAACCAATTTCTTGGCTCCCCGACAATGACACCATTTGAATCGGACCTTGGTTCAAACCCTTAGAGGTCAAATCAAAAATAATCCAACGATTACAATATAGGATGCAACCTCGGGTTGTTTCACTTAATCAGAACCTAAAATAAATGGACCTAAGTTAACCTATGTGTCACGAAATGCAAGCTAATTTGGTAAGAAGGGGGTTTTGATCTTTGAAAACATCAACTGCACTAAATTGAATTGTAAATAGTATGTAAAATGTATTTTTGGATTTTTGGGAATAGAAAACGGAAAGATTAAAACAAATGATCGAAAAGTGGTAGAATCCTCTTGAAAATGAGCTTTGGCTATCATAGTTCGAAATTGATTTTAATGGGAGTGGAAATCACTATTTCAAATTGGTAAACCTTAAAGAACTCTTTAAGTCCAAGATCTTAATCAATAAGATTCCATTTCTTAAAACCTTATTAAATGCTCTTAGTGTGTGTAGTGGATAAGTCCATGTAACAAGTCACTTTAAGATCTAGAATCAACTCAATATCAAACACGACTATGAAAGATAAAAGAGAATCAACAAGATCACAAATATATATATATATATATATATATATATATGAGACTTCATATATTTAAGCTCAAAGTTCTAACTAATCCAAACCACACATGAATATCCAACATTTGATTAAACCATAATCAAGTATGTTCAACTACAGATTACAAATCCTAAACCTAGAAATTCATAAATCATAGCTAAACCATGAATTAAGCTACTCACCTTTTAAGCTCATTGAACTCTAGCCATTGCTACATCTTCAAGAGGAAAGAAATGCCTAGCCACGCATAGCTTTAAGAAGCTTCACAATTGAAAAGCAATCAGAGGCATCCATGGCAGAAATTGGCAGTGAAAAAATGGAAGAAAAATGAGATGTATATGAGAGAACATGATGATGCGATAGTGGGTGGCAAGATGACGAAATGAATGAATATCCTTTGTCGGTTCTCTCCATCTTTTTTTTGTACCTTATCCCAAAATAGGTTTTTTCACAAACAGGTTGTTGGATCAGGTTTGAACAGTTGGTTAAATTTCCAAAAATGGTTCAAGTCTGGTGCTGATTTGAACATTTCGTCATGGCAAACCTTTCTTGAAAGGTTTCTTCAAAAATTTTCTGATTTTGCCACGGCGAAAACATTATCCTCGCTGCAGCAAACTTTGTCTGTTGCCTCATTGACTTGCATTCTTGAATCCCTTAGTCTTCACTCTTTAGCTTTACTTCTTAAATGTCTTGCAATGAAAAATAATAGTTTGCAGTATCAATTTTTCTAAAAATCAATTGAGTGCAATTACTAATTATTTATGAAAATTTTACCGTCAATCTACATTAATTTAAAACAAGCATTCATGAGCTAAATTAAGCATAATATCCGATAATAAGAACCAAAAAATATAACAAAAACCATGAAATTAACACCAAATGATATAGGAAACTTGGGTTCAATCAATATGTTAATGAGATAGTGAGACTACATAGAGTACCATTGTCTATCATTTCTGATCATGATCCTCGATTTGCTTCAAGATTCTAGAGAAGTTTACAGAAGGCTTTGGGTACTTAAGTTAAGTTTAGTACAGCTTTCCATCCCCAAACAGATGGACAGTCTAAATAGGTTACACAAAATAGTTATCAAACTAGCATTGAATGGTGCCTTATGAAGCACTGTATGGTAGAAGGTGTAGAACTCTAGTATGTTGGACTAATTTGAGTGAAAGCAAGATGATTGGGCCTGAAATTATGAAAGATACTAAAGAAAAGATTCAAATTATTTAACAAAGGTTGAAAGTTGATCTAAAAAGGAGGGATATTAAATATCAAGTAGGCGATAAGGAGTTCTTGAAAGTGTCACCATGGAAGAAGATACTTCGATTTGGTAAAAAGAGTTAACTTAGTCCACGATACAATAGTCCTTATGAAGTTCTCATAAGAGTCAGACCAATAGCTTATCAGTTGGCTCTTTCTGAAGAATTAACTAAGTTACATAATGTATTTCATATTTCTATGTCAAGAAAATATTGTTCTGATGTTACACATAAGATTCCCACGAAAGAAATTTAGGTACAACCAGATTTGTCTTATGAAGAAGTGCCAATTTCTATTTTAGCCAAAGAAGTCAAGCAACTTAGGAATAAGCAAATACCTTTGGTAAAGGTACTCTGGCAACACCATGGAATGGAAGAAGCAACTTCGAAACCTGAAGAAACCATGAAAGCTTAGTATCCACTGCTATTCAGATCAGGTATAAATTTTGAGGATGAAATTTCTTAAGGAGGGAAGAATTGTAACACTCTATGATAGGGTTAGAATATTGAGGAATTACAGTGCATAGTATGCTTTGTATAATTATTCGAGGACAAAATTTTTTAAGGAGGGAAGAATTGTAACACCCCATGTTAGGGGTTAGAATATTGAGGAATTATAGTGCATAGTATGCTTTGTATAATTGAGTATTCACTGATATGCAATCATGTATTCTTTACACATAAAAGTAATTGTACATTCATATGAAGGTTTGTAATGACCATAATGGAGGCTCTCTTAGATTAGATCGTTCTTTTGTCTTTTATAATCCTAGGGCTTTTTAAGGTAAAGACTAAGTTTTACCTGGGCCCAAATATCCAAAATAACCCTCGAAAAGTTAAGTTTGAAAGTATTCCCCACGTCTTTCATCGCACTTATCATGATTGTGGCGAACGAGTCACGGTCATGACACTTAAAATTTAACTTTGGTCATGATCATGGCCTGTGCTGGGTTGCTTCTTTCATGATTGTGGTTGGTCTGTCATAATTATGGCCTTTGCTCCTCATTCGAGATTTCTCCAAATCTTCTCCAGTCTTCTTTACCTTATCTTAAACATTAACAAACTCATTAAAATACCTTAAACACACAAAGTCAAAGCCTAATAACCTATTTTAAACCACATAACACTTAAAAAACATAAACATATAATCACTTTAACACAATTATAAACCTAAAGATGCACAAATCATTTAATTGAAAACTAAAAATATACTTAGTTACCCACTAAAACGTAACGCAACCTATAACTATCAAATACTTAAGAAAGCCATTTTGCATCGATGAAAATAATGCTTTAAGGAAACGAGTAAGCTTTTCTAGATTATATGTGAGTAAAGATATTTCTAAGGAAATGAAAATTAGCATTCCTATACTAAGGTTGGCATATGGGAGTTCTATAACAAAGAAAAATTATTGGTTACTTATCAAAGGAAACCTTCCCTAAAACAAATGGCAAAGGATGGAAACCAATAGGGAATGTTTTCATTATGGGAGACTGTTGGGAGTTGATGGGATTGGAGGAAGACAATATGGATGTTCACAAAGAGGTGATGGAAACAAGAAATATGACAAGGAATCCAGAGGACAAGGGGAGCTTCGAAAAGGTTAATAGAACATTAATAAATAAAAATGAGAGTGAGCAAAATGATAACATTGTAGACCTATACAACCATTGGAAGATGGAAGTAGGAAATTTAATAGGGAAAGTGATGGGTAATGAAAAAATGGCTAAGATGAATAGTGCTTGCAATAAAGAGAATGGAAGTGTGCAGAATGAAGAATTTTTAGCTTGTTTACAGTGAAATGAAGATCATCAATAAATTATTTATAGCAGAAGGAAGACCAATAAAAAGGGGATAATCAAGTGGATTCGTTTGAAAAAGTGATATCCAGAAAGAGCAATAGAAGCAACAGGAAGGGCTCAAAAGGGAAAAAGCACTATGACATAACTATAATAGTCTAGAATGTAAAAGGAATAAATAGCCCTTTGAAGCTAAATGTTGTAAGGGATTTTTTTTAGAATGAGAAGCCTATGTTATTTTGTCTATTGGAAACCTAAATCAGATTCAAAAGTTTAAATAAATTGAGTTATTTTGTTATTAAGTGGAAGATGCTAATAAACCATCATTAACATAGGTATGGAAGAATTATTATTATATATGATAGGGAATTATTAGAGGTGGAAGCATTGGAAACTAGTAAGCAATTCATCCACACAAAACTGATTTTCAAATTGGAAAGATCTATAGCTTTGGCTACTTTTGTTTATGGTTTCAATACTGTTTTCCAAAGATTTCTTTATGGATTTCATTGAAAAGAATAAAAGCATCAATTAGAGGACCCTGGATAATCACTGGTGACTTCAATCCCACTCTTTATAGGATAGAGATAGAAGGGAATTGTAAATTACTCAATTATAACTTAGACCTATTTGACTGCACCAAGGATGTGGAATGAACTAATTTAAAATATGAAGGCCATAGGTTCATATAAAGCAACAAACAACGTTCAAAGTGGTTCATTGGGAAAAGGCTAGATAGAGCCTTGATAAATGTGTATTGATTAAACACCTTTTCAAAGAGCAAAGCCATTTTTATGGATCTTGGTATCTTAAATCATACTCCTAACAGTGTGAATAATTTATTTAAAAAGGTTAGTGTTTAAGCACCCTTTCAAGTTTAATAATTTTTTGGCTTTCAAAATGCCATTTCTAAGTGCTTATATTTTGAGGTTTCTACTACAAAGTAGTTTATTTTTTTGCAAAAGCTTAAGGATATTAAGAAGGAATTAAAGTTGTTAAATATTAGAAGGGGGCAGAATACCAAAAAAAAAATAGAAGAGGTAAGAAGTAGGCTTTCCTTTATTCAAAATTCATTGGCAACTACTTCAAGTTATTAGAATCTTGCTAATAAGAAAAGGGAAGTTACTAAGAACTACCTACAAGTTGTGGATAATCATTGTTACTTATTGCAATAGTGAGCTAGGATCAATTGGATTAAGGATGGGGATAGATGCATAAATTTTTTCTTTAATACAGCTTCAGAAAGAAGAAATATTAACAAAAACACTTCTATAAAAACTAAATATAGGGAAAATATATGGGCTAGCTGAGATTGCTAATGAAGCAATGAAATTTTTAAAAAATTTCCTAGGAATAGAAGGGAATGTTAAGATTATGGGGAGGATCTTAAGCAATTTTCCTTAGCCAAGATTCCCAAATTTGAAGCTAGTTTCCTAACTAAACTTGTCCCTAGTTAGGAAATAAAGGAGGTAGTCTTTAAAATGAAAGGTTCAAAGGCTCCAATTCCAAATGATTTGAATGGGATTTTCTTTCAAAAAAATATAGGATAAAATAGGGAAATTCATCAAAGAAGTTGTATAAGAATTTTAAAAAAGGGAGTCTACTTAAGGAGATTAAAAAGACTTTTCATGCTTAATTCCCAAGTTTTCTAGCCCTACAACCTAGGGTGATTTAAACCTATCTCTTGAACTAATTTTCTTTATAAAGTCATTGCTAAAGTATTAGCAAATAGGCTAAAATTTGTACTTCATTTCATCATAAGTGAAAACCAAGGGGCATTCATGAGTAATAAGTACATGGGAGATATCATTATAATATTGCTAGAACTCTTAAAAAGGTATAAAAGAGGTAAAAATCCATATAATTGTGCTATTAAAGTGGACCTGTAAAAAGCTTTTGATGGTCTCAGTTGGAGATTCTTGTTATAGAATATAGAAGTCATAAGATTTCCCTATATGTTTATCAAATGGATTCAAGGATTCATTACCACTGCTTCTTTTGGGATACTAATTAAAGGAAGTTCAATAGAGATGTTCAAAAGCAACAAAGTACTCAGGTAAGGGGATCCTCTTTCCACTTACCTATTTTGAATCTGCATAGAACTTCTCATTCTTTTACTCAAGTACAAAATTTTTATTAGCCCCCAACTTCAAGTATCACTCCAAATGTAAGTTGCTTTTGTTAATAAGCTTATGTTTTATAGATGATCTTGTCCTTTTGAGTAAGGCTAATACTCATCTAGTTTCTCTACTGATGAATACCATACAAAGATTTAAGGAGCTGTCTATGTTAAGCAATAACTTTTAGAAAAGATTTTTTACATGGTCAAAAAGTGTAGCGTATCAGATATGTTGTCATAAGTCACCGAAATGAAAAAGTAAGATCCTCCTCTCTAATACTTAGGCATTCCTATCTCTTAGATAAGACTAAGATATTGAGAATTTCTATCTTTAATTGAAAAGATTTTTAAAAAAAGGACTGGGATCTAGAGAAATAGAACTCTTTCATATAGAGGTAAAGTTTAAATTTTGAAGTCTATTATTATGTCAATGTAAACTAACTGGTGCTCTTATATATTCTTATCAAAATGGATGGTTAAAACTATGGAAAACATGATGAAGTAATTCTTATAGGGTGAAGGGAAAGAAGAGAAAGAAATAGTTAAAGTGAGTTAGAAACACATATGTCAACCAAAGGAAGTTGGAGGGTTGGGGTTACAGACAATTAATAAAAGCAATAGATATCTAATGCTGAGGATAATTTGGAGAATCTTAAGTGAAAAAGAATCTTTATGGATTAAATGTAACATCCCACTCCCGCAGGACCCGAACCCGATATCGTGGGTGATATCCAAGTCCGCGCCATACGAAAATGGTATGCTACCAA
>JANZLD010019018.1:0-10734 GCA_026413575.1 Erythroxylum carthagenense
GTGTAATTGATGGTCATGATTTAAATAGGATCAAATAGATTGAGATATTGGTTGAGGATGGATTTGTCCAAATGAGGGATTGAAGTGCTTTGTATGGGAATGATTAAAGAATGAAAAAAAGAAAGAAAGGAAAATTTATACCAGATTTAGAATGTCTTAAGGTTTCCAACGCGATCATATTTCTCTGTTCTTTGTTACCGTATGTCGGATAATTGTTCAGTTCAAGTACTCCGTTTGGATGTTTTGAATGCAATTTGTCTTTGTGATTTGGTTCCGCATTTTGTTGTCCGATTCAATTATTCAATTTCGTTTTCGTTTTCGTTCGATTCATTTCGCTTTGCTATTCGTTGTTTCGTTTTGATCCGATTGTTTTGCTTCGATACTTTCGCTTTGTGATTCGTTTTGGTTCTGATCAGTTCGCATTTTGTTTCCGTCTTTTGATCTGATTTGATTTCGCTTTGTATGCCTTTTGCCTTATGTTTTGTTTCTTTGCTTTGATTCGATTCATATTCGTTCGTATTCGTATTCGATTTCGATTTGCTTCCGCTTTCGTTTTGCGTTTTGCTTTGTTCTCCGCTTCGTTAGTTCTCCGTTTTTCGGTTGGGGTCTGATTTCGAGATCGGGCCCCAACAAATTGTGTTCTGAATTTAAGGGAAAATCTAGAATATTCTAGGTAGAACTAGTAAAAATTGTCTTCTT
Source organism: Erythroxylum carthagenense (assembly GCA_026413575.1). Classification (NCBI taxonomy): domain Eukaryota; kingdom Viridiplantae; phylum Streptophyta; class Magnoliopsida; order Malpighiales; family Erythroxylaceae; genus Erythroxylum; species Erythroxylum carthagenense. The sequence continues at coordinate 700 of JANZLD010019018.1, forward strand.
GAAAGTTGTAGATGATCTTTCTAGTTTTCTAATGACAAAAAGTTTGTAATTTTTGGAATCGGAGTGGTAAGTTATGATCATTACAAAAGGTGATGCTACATAGGATGTGCATATAGGAAAACTGTGGAGAATTATGGGAAATTGTGGTTTTAATGAATCAAATGGATTGAGAATTGAGAGTTTGATGAGATAAATTGGGTGTTTGAGTTGATATAAAGTGAGTTTGCACCAGAAGAGTTGGATTTGGGAAGTTTATGAGTGAATATTATATTAGATGTAGGAAGCATTGGAGAGGCTTTCGAGGGGTTTGGGGAACCCCTATGTCCGTTAGACGAACATTAGGTCCGTTAAACAAACCTTCTCGGGTAACAAAGGACCCCAACCTCTTCAATGTCCATTTAACAGACTTTAGGTCTGTTAAACGGACCTTCTCGGGTGAAAAAGGGCACCCAAGCTCGTCTATGTCTGTTAGGTAGACATATATGTCCGTTTAATGGACATTCACGAGACAGCTACAGTGAATCACGATTTTGACTATCTTAGAGACAGAATCTCACTTTGAGTTCTTCATGAAAGTTGTAGATCTTGAAGTCCTCTTTCAAACAAATATCCAGAAATGACATCAATCCAAAATTTGTAGAAAAAGTTATGGCAATTGCGCTAAGACAGGTATAAAATGATTAAGGACATAAACATATTGGATTCTTTTGGCCATAACTTCCACATCCAACCTCTAAATGAAGTGATTCTTAAACCAATAGATTCCTAACACATGCTTCTATCTCTCCACAAAAATTGGCATATTTTGGAGTTGTTTTGAGAAAGTTTGATGGAGAGAAAGTGAGGGGTCAGTTGGTAGAACATGATTCGGGTATGAACATGTTTTGGTTTTTTAAGGATATTTTGATCTTTAGAGCTTGATTAGATAGTTCGTGCTTCAAAGCAAACTAGAGACTTATAGCTACAATTCTTTTGAAAAAGTCAAATTGTAATTTTAGAGATTGACTGGTGTGGGCATTCCACTCTTGGGATGATGATTAATAAGGGTTCTTTGAATTTAACCCTACAAGGTAATACACAAGCTCAAAGTTTAGGACTCCGAATTGTTGGGCTCTAAAAACGGGTGCAGCAGTATTTAGATCGGTTTATCATAGTGTTTATAGATGACATTCTGGTCTATTCCAAGAATGAAGAGGAACATGAGAGACATCTCAAGATAGTATTGCATAGACTGAGGGAGAGGGAACTTTATGTCAAATTTAGCAAATGTGAATTTTGACTCCATGAGGTGTTATTCTTTGGACCTGTAATTTCTGAGGATGGGGTACATGTTGATCCGAGAAAAATTGAAGCAGTGGTAAAGTGGTATGCACTCAAGATAGTGACAGAAGTGAGGAGTTTTCTGGGATTGACAGGCTACTATAGGAGGTTTATGGAAGGATTCTCCATGATAGCTGCTCCACTAACTAGGTTATTGAGGAATAATCAAAAGTTTATCTAGAGTGATGAATGCCAGAAGAGCTTCGAGGAACTTAAGCACAGATCAATAAGTGCACCAGTTTTGATTTTCCTTACTAGAGATGAGGGTTATACAGTGTATAGTGATGCTTTAAGAAAGGATTTAGGTTGTGTATGCAAGGAGACAAGGTAATAGCATATGCCTCATGACAGCTAAAGCCTTATGAGTTGAATTACCCAACTCATGATCTGAAATTAGCAGCAGTGATCTTTGGCTTAAAAATTTGGAGACATTATCTATATAGGGTTCATACGAAGATTTTTACTAATCACAAAAGTCTCAAGTACTTGCTAAGCCAGAAAGAGTTGAATTTGAGACAGAGAAGGTGATTAGAGTTGTTCAAGGATTATGACCTGCTGATTGAGTATCATCCAAGGAAGGCAAATGTAGTGGCGGATGCTTTGAGTAGGAAATCCTCAATAGACCATGTACAGACAACTTATTTACCGTTATTGGAAGAGATGGCTAAACTTAGGATAAGTTTGAAATAGGAGGGACCTGATTGTATTGTTGCTACTTTTAGAGTGAGATCGATACTCAAAGAGAAGGTTAGGGAGTTACAAGCACAGGATGCAGAATTGAGTAAGCTCCGAGAAGAAATCCAAAATAACAAGAAATCTGAAGTGGTAATGAGGGATGATGGAGTATGGTTGTAGGAAGAAGACTTTGTATTCCAAATGTCAAAGAGGTAAAGGATGGGATACTTGATGAGGCACACAATGCGCCTTATGCCATGTACCCAGGTAGTAGCAGGATGTATAGAGATCTGAAGGAACATTTCTGGTGGAAAGGAATGAAGAGGGATGTAGCAAAATATGCAAGCCAGTGTCTAGTGTGTCAGTAAGTCAAAGTTGAACACTAGGCACCTTCAAGTAAGTTAAGGCCATTGTCCATTCCTGAGTGGAAGTGGCAAAGGGTGACTATGGATTTTCTGATAGGTTTGCCCAAGACGAATTGGAAGCATGATACCATATAAGTTATCGTTGATCATTTGACAAAGTCAGCCTATTTTCTGGCAATTAAACAGACCAGTTCTCTGCATGTGCTAGCAAAGAAGTATGTTGATGAGATTATGAGACTGCATGGAATTCCAGACTCTATAGTGTTTGACAGAGATCCTTGGTTTACTTCAAGATTCTGGGGAAGCTTACAAGAGACTCTGGGAACCAAGTTGAGTTTTAACACTGCTTTTCACCCCCAGACAGATGGTCAATCTGAGAGGACCATTCGGACCCTTGAGGGAATGCTCAAGGCATGTGTAACGGATTTCAAAGGAGCTTGGGACGAGCATTTGTCGTTGGTCGAATTTGTTTACAATAATTCATACCATTCAAGCATTCAGATGGCTCCTTATAAAGCACTGTATAGGAGGCGATGTAGAGCTCTTATATACTGGGATGAAGAAGTAGAAAGGAAACTAATAAGACTAGAGTTGATTTAGATGACAGTTGACAAGGTCAAGTTAGTTAAGCAAAGGCTTAAAATGGCTCAGGATAGAATGAAAAGCTATACTGATGCACATCGAAAGGAAATGGAGTATAAAGTCGATGAGAAAGTCTTCCTTAAGGCATCTCTTTCGAAAGGAGTCATGAGATTTAGCAAGAAGGGCAAGTTGAGCTCAAGATATGTGGGTCCTTATGAAAGTCTTGAGAGGATTGGACCATTAGCCTATAGGTTGGCACTGCCACTGGAATTATCATAGATTCATGATGTCTTTCATGTTTCCATATTGAGGAGATATAGATCAGATGCCGCTCATATCATTCAGACTGTTGAGGTTCAGTTGAGAGATGATTTAATTTATGAGGAGACTCTAGTGGAGATCTTAGATACTAAGGAAAAGGTCCTCAGGAACAAGACAATTCAACTAGTAAAAGTCTTGTGGAGAAACCATTCTGTAGAAGAGGCCACGTGGGAGCCCTTGGAAGCCATGAAAGAGAAGTATCCATACCTCTTCAATGACTCAGGTAAGAATTTTGAGGATGAAATTCTTATAAAAGGGGGAGAAATGTTGGACCCCGAATTTTTTTTAGTTAAATATGATTTAGATAATTGTAAGGTTTGGATAGATGAAGTTTTAGGAGTTAATTTTTTTAATTTATTCATTTATGTCTATGTTAGTAGAATTTATTTCATGGGTTAGTTAAATTAAAGGTGGTAAAAAAGCATAAAGGGATATTTTGGGTAGTTTACCTAAGGTTAAAAACACTAAGGCATTAAAGAAAGGGCAAGGTGGACTTTTCTCATTTATTAAGGGTAAAATGGGAAAGGAAAGGTGTTGTCTTTTGCTTGAGAAGAAGAAAAACGAAAATAGGTGAAGGAAGAAGTGATATACAAAAATGAAAAGGTGAGAAAGAGGGGTTTCGGTGAAGTTGAGAAAAGAATGGAGTTTTGATTTAGGTTTCATCTTTTCTTAGTCTTAAAGAGAGAGTTTGAGGTTGCTCAAGAAGGGAAAAAGAAAGAGGAAGGGAAGAGCTTTCTTTAGAGCCAATAATCTCATAAATTGGTGAAGATTTAAGGTAAGTTTGATTTTTATACTTTGGATATATGAAAGGGGTTTTGGTTCATGAAGTTTAGGAAATACATGAACTTAAGCAATCTAGAGCCAAATTTTAGTGAATGTGCTTTATGGGTTCTCAAATTTGGATTCTTATTGATTGATAATTTTGTCTTTTACGAAGGAAATCAAGGAGGGGATCAAGAGAGGCAAGAGGAGCAAGAGGAAAGACATCCTTAAGCCAATTTCTTAAGCAAGGAATTCAAGGCGGGTATATGTTTATAATAGAATAAATAAGCCAATAAACATTTTCTTTGAATTAAGGAAGTTTAATGATTTCAATTGCATCATAAATGTTGTATTTATTTACTTCTTGAATGAGTTGAGAATTTGCTATATGTTTGATATATGAATTGTGTTGATGAATTGTGAAAGACTTTGAAAATAAATTTTTGTGAAAAGATACATGCTTATGAAATCATGTTTTCGGAAATGGTTTTCGAAATATCTCACATTCATGAAAAACAAGTTTCCAAGAATGTGCCATTTGGCAAACGGTTTTCAATTCATGAATTACATGTTATGTGGGTTTGGTGTAATCCATTCAAGAATGTCACGTGCATGTTGACAAAGTTAAAGGCTTCTCCCGCTTGCCCACTAGTGGCACGGAGCTCTTTCATGGATTCCCTCAAGTTTATGTCTACACAAAACCACTATATGAGATTGCGTTAGTACGCCAAGTTTATGACTACTCAGGACTATTATGTGGAAATGTGTAGTTCGTCATATTTATGGATTTACCCAAACCATTTTGATGTGCTTATGTGCTTATATGAAGTTGACAAGTTTGATGCATTCATGATTTAAAATTTGTGAATTTTGATTATAAGTTTGAGAATGATACTTTGATGAATGTAATTAGAACTTTGTATTAGCAAATGAGCATTTCAAAGGTTTTGCTTATTTTTTGTTATAAACTGTTACCCACGAGCTTTAAGCTTACTCTCATTCTTTCCCATCTCCAGGTGACGAGTAAGAGATCGAGTGGAAGAGAATCGAGACATCACTACAAAATTTGCATCTTTTTGTGTTTTAAGCTAGATTTGTAACCACAAGGCTCTAGTTGCGTTTTGAGCAAATTACTGCTCATGTATCTTTTTGTATTTTGACGTTTTGAGATATTGATATATTGTGGCTTGAAATGCCCATTAAAACTTTGTAAAAACTCTTATCTCTTGTTGTTCATAAGATATGATTGTGTTTTGCCGATGACAATTCCAAAATTGTGCATTGCATTTTCATGTTTTCCATAAGGGTGAGAATTTGTGTTCTGGCTTCTAGGGAAATACTATATTGATCTAGGCTAAATTGGACAAAGTTGTCTTCTTAGAAGTTGTAGATTATATTTCTAGCTTTCCAATGATATATAGTATGAAATTTTTGGACATTGAAGTTGAGAGATATGATTATTAGAAGTTTATGATGTTGCATAAGAGGGACATTTGGGACAACTACATTATTTTGAAAAATTTACCCTTACAGAGGCAAAAATTGCTTTTAAGGTCTTCATGGAGGTTGGAGGTCTAAAAGTTCTCTTCGAAACGTGCTTTGAATAATCATAATCTGATATTTGTAGTGAAAGTTATGTCTTTTTTACCAAACACGTCCGAGGAAGAAGAACAAACATGTTCACAATTTTTGTGATTCTTTGGCAGAGTTACGATCGCGACATACCGTGATCGTGACTTCGTGGCTGCGAGCACAAGAAGTCGCAGCCACGAAGTGATCGTGTTTTTGTATGATCGTGCCCCCAAGCCTGAACATGTTCCACTCTTTGACCATAACTTTTTTGTCCGACATCTAAATGACTTGGATTCTTAACACATTTCTCTATCTTTCCATAAAAATTTATAACTTTTGGCATTGATTCGAAAATGATTAATCAAATCAAAGTGAGGGTATCAGTTGGAAGAGCATGAACTGAACATTTTACTGAATATGTTTCAGTATTTTGATGATATCTTGATCGTAGAGCTCCAAATGGATAATTCTTATTTCTAAATAAACTAGAGACATAGAGTTACAAATTCTTTGAAGAGAATGAATTTTAATTCAGACTTTAAGACTTTCAATTTTTGGATGGAATTTGAGTATAATACTGTTTCAGTATAATAACAGTCCAAAATTGTGTGAGCTACAACTTTTAGATTTTACACCAAATTGAATGATTTTAGTTTCATTAGAAACTTAAGACAATGGGAAGCAAATTTTCTAAAGAAGCTAAATTGAAATTCCGATATGAGGTTTCCCAAAATCTGTTTGAAAATAGGAGAAATGAGTTCATTTTTGGTGATTGACTGGTGTGAGCATGCCACCCTTATGGGATGCGCATCTAGATGTCAATTGGGAAGTCGGTCGCACACCTCGCGAGAGCGTGGTGTCGAACATAATCAATTGAGAATGTTCTTCTTTTGAATTGTAATCGTTTATAACCCAGTGCACTTTTGACACTTGAGGCTTAAAGGAGATAGGTGCAGTAACATGAGCTTCACTATAATGTCCGAACATATACCCTGGAAGTATTATAACATATCTAAGGTGTATTAAGAAGTAAACATAACAAATTGAGTGCATCTAAGTATAGTAAGAGACATAATGATATTTAATGTAAAAGACATGGGTAAATGGATAATTTGTTCAATTCCATATGGACATACATGTACTTAGACGTGAAATATGTATAGAATTTTTAATATGTTTGCTTGGATTTATGAATGAGATGTGAGGGGAATTGGTAAAGGAAGTATCCTATTTGCTGATAAGATGTTTTGGTTAAAATTGTATGTGTGTTTTTGCGTTGCTCTTGCATGAAAAGGCTAAAGTTAGTTGATTTGGAATAGGTATCTCGCTAGATGAATAGGTTTCATTGAATAGACTTTTGTAATTTGGCCATATCTTGGTCTATAGAACTAAAAATTAGATAATTAAAATTGGAAATTAAATAAGAGACAGATTTAAAAATTTCATGAAGGAACCAAAATCTGATTGTGTCTCTAAGAGTTTTGAATTCTATTTGGAATTGAGTTCTGACTGTTGTCCTTGTTTTTGAACAACCTGTAGTTTTTGGCGTATAACTCCTGATATAATTAACCAAATTGTATGAAATTTATGCCATTAGAAACTTAAGACATAGGGGAATGAAATAAATTGATAGGATTATAGGCTAATGTGGGAATTAAAGGAAGAAGAAGGACCAATATGCAATTTTCTTAAAGTTAACTTAGGGACCAATAAGATTAAAGCATTTATGTCCAATAGAATTGTAACACATGGTCCAATAGAATTGTAATATGTGATCCAATGGGATTGTAATACATGGTCTAATAGGATTGTGACATATGGTCCAAAGGGATTGAAACATGTATCTAAGACTAGAAAATCATGAAAAGGCATATGGAGAGGGAAGATGGACGACACTTTGGTGATTTAAGCAAGGTCAAAGAGGAAGGGAAGGAAAAGCATTAAAAGAGCTACTTTGCCAATTTTAAGGTTTGGGACTACATATGTATGTTTGAATGGTTATAAAGATTCATTTGGATATGGAATGGTTGCTAGGATGATTTTTGGTGTTATTATGGTGTTACTTTGCATGAACTTAGTTGTTTATGACAAGAGAGGATCGTGTAGTAGAATTCTGTCCAAGTTTTTGAGTCAATCACATTGTTTGAGTCATAACTTAGCCTAAAAACCTCTAAATTGTATGACTTTAGTTGTATATGAAACCTAAGACATATACCTAAACATCCCTGAAAGGGAACTTAACTTAAATTTGGCTTTATGACCTTGAAAATTGAGATAAAATATGGTAACATGATGCTACCCCTATTTTGGAGCAGATTGTGATATTTTGTCTATTTCTCATGAGTTAGGAGTCCAAATGACCTGATTGTTAGTGCTATAAAACTAGAGATACATAGAGACCAATGTTTAGAAGACTTAGAAACCTAGTTCTGACGTTTTGTATATGAATATTAAGGAATAAGTAGTGGTATGAATAGAGAAAGTTTCTGTTACAACCGTGACATTGTATTTGTTTCCAATTTCTACTGCATCTTATCCGAACATTTATGAATGTGTATGAAACTTTTTTAAACACCTAGAAATAAATGAAAAATGAATTACCATATGTGAATTGTGAGACTAAACGTTGGAATATAAGATTGGGAAAGAAAACTTACATGTATATAAATGATTTGTATCCATATTTATCACACATATGTGTATAGTATGATTATAAAAGTGTGATTTTGATACCCTTCTAATGATGCTAAGTTATGACTTGCATGTATAAATAATAGATACAAATTTTGTGACTTGAAATGTATATCATATGAATTATTAATATATGAATTATGACATTTGCAAAGGGTCAAAGGAAACGTTATAGTTCCTGCTTTATTGTCTTGGTTGTGGATAGATAGGCATGTGTATAAGGTTACAGTATAACTGCTACAATTTGACACCATCGATGTCCACAGTTTGATACCTTCAGGTATCCATAGTTCGATACCTTTAAGTATCCACAGTTTGATATCTTAGGATATCCACATCACCTGTTATCCACACCTATAGAAAATGTGCAGACTTAACACAAAAAGGAAACTTAACAGTCATAAATAAGAAATATCACATAACAACATGAATAATTAGTATTGATAAGAATTTGTATTGGTTGTAATGATGAATTGTATTTGTATCAATGAGCGTTGAATATCAATATTGGGCTTATAAATGTGCATTTTCGATATATGAATAATATGTTGAAGCATATTTACATTATGTACTTTGCTTAAGTATGCCATCATGGTTTATATGAGCATTGAATATCAACGTTTGGCTCATGAATATGAATTTATGGTATATGAGTTGTGATATTTATGAATGTGTGTGCTTGGCCGATGACTGTTATGAGTGGTCATCTAAACTAAGTGTTTTCTCCACTAAGCTTTGAAGCTTAGCATGGGTGTTAATCCATGTAGGTTCAAGTCATAGAAGTGAGGTACAGGAAAGATCTGCAGGGACCAAGGCCAATAGATAGAAGAAAAAGCACTTTTGGAGTGTTTTTGGTTACAAATGATTGCACATGTAATGAAGAAAGGAAATTGTATTTTTCTTTTGGATTACCATGTAAATGTAAAGATGTATTACTACTATTAAATGATAATGTTAAACGTTGGAGAGTTTTGTAATGTGTATATTTATAGCATTGAATAGAATTGTATACCTTAAATTTGTGTACATGAATTTGGTTGCTATGTATGTGGAAGATTCTAAGTTTCGTATAAGGGGGGTTGCATTCACCATGACTATCAGTACAAGTTGGAGTTTTCTTTTGTCCTTTTGATTTGGTTTGTGCAATTGTAGAAGAGTTTGGTGAAGTTTGAGAGAGAAAATAGGAGGCAATAAGAATGCAGAGATTTAGGATTAGAGAGAATAAACGACATATGTGAGAATGATAGAGACGAGAGGAGTTTGCTTAGGGTATACTAAGTGATTCTTGAGCGTTGATTTAGTGAGAGGATGAGTAGGCGTACAGTTAAGAAGAGGAAGCATAATCAATTGTGTATCTTCTGACAAATGTGTAGAGTTTTCAAAATGCACGTGCATTTTGAAGACGCTAAAACAATGCCACTAATGACTCCCTATTTTTAAGACATGTGTCACTTAGAATGTCAAATCGAGAGAAGCCTTCTGAAGGGAAGAGGAGGGTTCTAATCTAGAAGAATCCTACTAACTTGAGAGGAGGATTTTAAACTAAGAGGGGCCTTCTAAACTTTAAGGAGCCTACTAAAATGAGAGAGAGTTTCTAAGGAATCAAAATGGAAGGAGCTTGCTAAATGAAATGCAAAGACAAGTAGTAGAGAATATTCATGCAGAAATAATGTAACATCCCACCTCCTATAGGAAAGGGTATTTTGGTAATTAGGACGGGTTCGGGATATTAAATTATATCTCGGCA
>JANZLD010019038.1:0-10732 GCA_026413575.1 Erythroxylum carthagenense
TTCTCAACTAATTCTATATATTTTATTATTATCAAAACATAAAGGGATTTAATTTGTTAACCACCATTGGTCCAACATGTTTTAGGATTAGTTTTAGCAATTTGTTAATTATTTAATTTCTCAATAATCAACATTTAAGTGATCAACCTAAATAATTGAGTGATTTTAGCCTAGTAATTGTTCAGTAACTCCCTGTGGATCGATGCTCTTACTTCCCTATTTACTCGCGTGACCCGTACTTACGGGACCTCGAACAACGGACTTTTCGAGCAATTGAGGAAAATGGTTGGAATTTAGAAGCTGAACTTCTGATCCAAGGAGGAGTCTGTTGGAGATGTCTCAGAAGTCCAGGTATGAGCATCGGGTTAATATGATCATGCAATGCCATGCAACAACGTGCAACAAATGAATTTAAGAAGATCAAGAAAATTTAGTTACTCGGTAGTTAGAATTTACGTAGCACCTCCTTACCTCAAGATAAACACCGGGATGCCTGAAGGTCATTCCGATACATATCCTACGATAAAAGCGAGCTACGTTCGGTCACTATATTCACTTCGTATGGCATGGTATCACATGCGTCTTAAAAAGCATCGTAAGAAGATCACAATAATTTAAAACCTGACTTTTTCCTCCTTTCATTTAACAAAAATCGATGTCTACATTGTGTTTCAATGTTTTCCCTAGGTACAACATCAGCTTAATACAAAAGGACTACATGAGAGAGAAAAATATAAGCAGTCTATCTAAACTGTCTACATATTCTAGCTAACTGACCTTTGAACCATGAGTTTTTTTGCCAAAACACAATCTATACGGCTGGTAGAGCCTCTTAGTAGCTTGAGTCATCTCTTGGTCCTGAAAAGACAATGTTGCAATTTTGGTGAGTTTTGCGAACTCAATGAGTGAACCATCATTGATGAGTTCACCGGATCAAACACACATATCACATATTTCACAAATACTCAATCAATGGATTCAATCTTATAATGTTATATGCATGAGACTCATATTCGTTGTTATTGTTGTGACCGAGCGCCCATCACATACTTATACACAATTACTGGCCCATCACATTCGTTGTTATTGTTGTGCACAAAACATATATCACGAAGTAAAGCTCTACGTGGAAGCGCTTCATTGGCCACTCAAGTCACAACATCTTTATCTGATGATGCATTTTATGAAATGCACCACATACAGATTATGTCATATCAGATAATCACATGCTATATTTAATTAGAAACTCATTATCATCGGACCTAAGTCCGGCATTCAACTCTCGTTGAGAATTCACACATCATACAGGATTTTAAATTAAAACAAAGAACTTCCAATACCATAATCACTTAAAAAAATCCTCGGACTTTAAGTCCGAAATTCAAATCAAATCATAAACAATTTATAATTGGAAACTAGCACCTCAAATAATTCAGAGCAAATCAATCATAGGAATCATCTAGGTTGACTCACAGGTTGCTCCTGAAACAATTGCCTGGAAGATCCGGTAACGTCTGGAAGTTGACGTTCTAGTTGCTCCTCTATAACAAATAGCGTACACGATATCACAATTTGCACCATTAAAAGTATTCAATAATGCACATGTATGAAATGAATTATGTACAATGCATGTTCATGATAATCTCGGGTATCACTCCAAAAATTCTTCTTAACACTATCCCCATACCAAAGCTTATTTAAGTATAACTAACACTTAGGTTTATGTCTCACTAGAACCATTGAAATCACAATTCATTACTCATTGGCTCACTTTCAGACTTTCCAAAACACCCTTTCGGGTCTACTGTTCACATACAATAAGAAGGCAAAACTTGTGAAATTTGAGCCCACTCTCTTCTAGAAAAGTGTTCCTATATCTTCTATCTTTCCATTGCCCCTTAAATCACTCAATTTGGTTTAGTAATTTAGAAGATATGCCTCAAACATTTTCGGATTGTTCCTTTCCAAAACAGTGTACTATACCCAACTTCCATCCAGAAATTGAATACTTTAAAGACTGGATCAAGATTCAACTTCTTCATATGATTTGTATCCCTGTTACTCTAGTTTACTACAAATTAAGAATCACGTCAATTGGAATCCCACGAACTAAGATATCATTAAAATACTGAAATATGTTCTATAAAATATCCAGTTAATGCTCCTTCCACCGATACCCTTACTTTGATTCAATCAGTCATTTTCAATTTAATACCAAAAATCATAAATTTTTGTGGAGAGGTAACGAAATTTTTTAGGAATCCAATGTTTCAAAAATCGGGTCATTTGGAGGTCTAGAGAAGAAGTTATGACGAAAAGAGTCCAGTTTGTTTTTGCTTTCGTCTTAGTTCTATCGTCTCATTTCTATCGTCTGCTTTTCTTCCGTCTCATTTCTATCGTCTGCTTTTCTTTTATCTCATTTTTATCATTTGCTTTTCTTCTATCTCATTTCTATCATCTGCTTTTCTTCCGTCTTATTTCTATCGTCTGCTTTTCTTCCGGAATGTCACCAATTATAAGGATCATAACGTTTGACTCCAATGTCCAAAATTTTCATGCTATATACCGTTGGAAAGCTAAAAGAAAGATCTACAACTTTTTTGAGGCATCTTAACTAAAATCCCTTTATATCAACCCCAAATTCATCCTTAAATTCTAAAGAGGAATTTTTTTTCCATACACACACCAACATACCAGACCAACTTCATAACTTGATAAAATTTTAGAGACTTTTAGAGACAGAACTGAAATTTGATGTCTTCATACAAACTGTAGCCATGTCTTTCTAGTTTAATTGAAATCAGGACCCATCTTTTTTAGAGAACTAGAGAAAATGTTATGGCTAAAGGACTGAAGCGTATTCAGTGCACATTTTACAGATTTTCTAACTTTCAATATTTTACATCACCAAAACACCAAAATTTATTTCAAAACTAGTTTAACACTATAACTGAATTTATTTCTTCCCAACTACCCAGTATCTATGAACAACCATGTAAATGTCATTTTCCATACAGATGACAGTAATCTATCAACTTTATTTCATAAATCCCCAACTCTAAGGGATTTCTTCACCACTTACCTACTGAAGACTCCAAAATCTTCAAGCCCTAGCTTCACACATTTTACGTACTTCACTGAGCACAATGGCCAGCTTCTAGTTTTCCTCAGGGTAGAGGACACAAATGGCAAGGTAGGTTTGGTGAAGGAAAGAAAAAACACAGAATTCTCTTAGAAGGTATTTGATAAAAAACTCTGGGTTTCAAAAAGGAAGATTGAAAAAGATGTTAGTAAGGAACGGACTTAGACAAGACTTAACCTGTCAACTCTCAAAGAATAGTAACCTACTTCTAGCAAGAGTACAAAGCCTAAGTGACACTTGTCACTTTCCATAATACCCAAATTCTAACTTAGTTTCTTTTGAAACTAACTCCCTTGACTGTCATCTTTACAATTCAACTATCTCCAAGGTTTCTTTTAATTTCTTGTTCTCTATTATATATATATCTTTCTCAATAGTCCATAAATTCACCAGCATATACAAATACAATATTTCCACTAATCACTAATATTTTTCAATGTAAAAATGTCCTTACTCTAAAAATTCATAGATCAATCCAATTATACCCGGAATTATTCATGAATGAATGTACAATTATTTTCATGCGCAAATTCATTCACTATTCATGTATAAGTGCATGGGATTTTTATGCATGATCATGGAAATGCATTTCAAACTCTCATTAGTCACTCACATTAACTATTCTAACCCTCCCACAAGTAATAGGATGTTACAACTCTCCCCTCCTTAAAGAAATTTCGTCCTCGAAATTCTTACCTATTTGCTTGAATAGGTGGGGATATTGTCTCCTCATATGCTCCTCTGTCTCCCATGTTGCTTCTTCAGTTGAGTGGTTCCTCCAAAGGAATTTTACAAATGGAATAATCCTGTTCCTCAACTGCTTAATCCGTGATCCCAGTATCTCGATCGGCTCCTCAACATACCTTAAGTTACTAGCGACCTCAATTTCCTGAGCCGGTATCACATGTGTCGAATGCGATCGATATCTTCGAAGCATGTTCACATGAAACACATTGTACAATTGAGACATCTCGTTCAATAAAGCTAACTTATAGGCCAAAGGTCCAATCCTCTCAATGATCTCATAAGGACCAATATACCTAGGGCTCAACTAGCCTTTTTTACCGAATCTCAAAACTCCCTTCCAGGGTGACACTCTCAAGAATACTCTATCTCCCACACTGTACTCCATATCACATCGGTGCTGATCCACATAACTTTTCTGTCTATCCTGAGTGGCTTTAATTCGACTTCGGATCAACTTCACCTTATCAACTGTATCCTGTATTAACTCTAAACCTTCAATCATTCTCAATCCTTCTTCATCCCAATATAATGGCAACAGACATTTTCTACCATACAGTGCCTCATATGGTGCCATTCCAATACTACTGTGGTAATGGTTGTTGTAGGCAAACTCTATCAATGCCATATACTGATCCCAAGCTCCTCTAAACTCCAATACACAAGCCCTAAGAATATCCTCAATAATCTTAATTATCCTCTCACTCTGTCCATCTGTCTGAGGATGAAAGGCTGTACTAAAGTTTAACTTAGTACCCATAGCGGACTATAAACTCCTCCAAAACCTGGAAGTAAATCTAGGATCCCAGTCCGATACTATAAACACTGGAACCCTATATATTCTCACCACTTCATTCACATACTTCTGGCCAACTGATCAAGTGAGTTATTCTCTCTCACTGGTAAGAAATGGGCTGATTTAGTCAACCGGTCCACTATGACCCATATAGCATCATGCTGCCTCAGAGTCTTAGGCAATCACATAATAAAATTCATAGTGATCCGTTCCCACTTCCATTCTAGAATGGGCAACGAATGTAACTTCTTTACTGGAGCTTGGTGTTGAGCCTTAACTTGCTGACAAGTCATACATCTAGATACATATTCCACCACTTGTTTCTTCATTCTCGGCCACTAGAAATGTTGCTTCAGTGTGTTATACATCTTGGTAGTATCAGGATGCATAACATAGGCGGACATATAAGCTTCCTCAAGAATCTCCTTCCTCAGATCATCTACATTAGACACACACAGCCTCTGTCTCAACCACAAAGTCTCATCCCTTAACTCAAACTCGGAATCCGGATTTACCTTCACTGTCTTCATAAGCTTTACCATATCAAAATCTTTGTTCTGTACTCTTCTGATTCTATCATGCAGCATTGGCCTCAACTTGAAAGTAGCAATTAGTGCCTCATCTTGCTCCAGATTCATCTCTACATTTAGTGCTCTCAAATGAATCAGATTAGGTAACCTCGATAACTAAATCTGAGCTGTATTGATATTAAACTTCCTGCTCAAAGCATCTGTCACCACATTAGCTTTCCCTGGGTGGTACTCAATAGTGCAATCATAATCTTTCCGTAGCTCAATCCATCTCCTCTGCCTCAAGTTTAACTCCCTCTGACTCAATAGATACCTCAGACTCTTATGATCAGTGTATATCTGGAAAGTCCCTCCATATAACTAATGCCTCCAAATCTTTAGAACAAAGACAACTGTAGCTAGCTCTAAATCATATACCAGATAATTGATCTCGTGAGACCTTAATTGTCTCAATGCATAGGCAATCACCTTGCCATATTGCATCAGTACACATCCTAATCCCTGATGCAATGCATCACTGTACACCACATGTCCTCCGGTCCCTGACGGAATAGTTAACACTGGTTCAGTAGTCAACCAATGTTTCAGCTCCTTGAAGCTCTTCTGGCACTCCTCATTCCATCTAAACACTACATTCTTCCTCATAAGTTTTTTCAGAGGAGCTGAGATCAAAGAACACCCCTCGATAAATCTTCGATAATATTTGGCTAATCCTAGGGAGCTTCGAATCTCCGACACATTCTTTGGAGCTTCCCAATTCATCACTGCCTCTACTTTCTTCGGATCTACCTGTGTGCCATCTCCAGTGACTATATGCCCCAAAAATACAACTTGATCCAGCCAAAATTCACACTTACTGAATTTGGCATACAACTGTTTTTCCCTCATAATCTGTAAGATGACTCTCAAATGCTCAGCATGTTTCTTTCTACTATTTGAATATACCAAGATATCATCAATAAACACAATCACAAAATGATCCAGGTAGGGCTGAAATACCTTATTCATCAAGGCCATAAAAGCTATCGGGGCATTAGTCAACCCAAACGGCATCACTAAAAACTCATAGTGCCCATACCTACTCCTGAATTCACTCTTAGGTATATCAGCCTTTGCTATCTTCAACTGATAATACCCTGATCTCAGATCCAGCTTAGTAAATACCTCAACTCCCTGTAACTGATCAAGTAAATCATCAATTCTAGGTAACGGATACTTGTTATTCACTGTCACCCGATTTAGTTGCCTATAATCAATGTATAACCTCAATATCCCATCCTTCTTTTTCACAAACAGAACTGGAGCTCCCCAAGGTGAAACACTGGGCCTTATGAATCCCTTTTCCAATAACTTCTATAATTGAGCCTTCAACTCCTTCAGTTCCACAGGTGCCATCCTATATGGAGGAATGGATATAGGAGTAGCACCTGGAACCAGATCAATTGTGAACTCTGTTTCCCAATCTGGTGGTAAATCAGGTAACTCTTCGGGAAACACATCTAGGAATTCCTTAACCACTGGAATGTCCTGTACGCTCTGCTCAACCCTAGAGTCAGTGATGTGGGCCAAATAAGCCTCACATCCCCCCTGCATCAACCTCAAAGCACTCATGAATGATATCATCCTAGCTGGCACTGCCTGACTAACTCATCTAAATACTGCCCTTAGTTGACCAGGAGATTCCAGTACTACCTCCTTGGTGTAGTAGTTCATAATAGCCCTATGGGCAGTAAGCCAATCTATACCTAAACTCACATCTATCTCTCTCAACTGCAATATAATAAGGTTTGCCCCTAACTCTGCTTGATCAATCCTGATTAAGCACCCCTTGTATACCTCACTAATAACAGTAGTATTACTTAGAGGTGTACTCACCTCTAATCCATACTGCAGTAACTCCCTATCATAATGCAATCTACATGCCAAATGCGGTGCGACAAAGGAGTGTGTGGATCTTGGATCTAGCAGTGCAAAAGCCTCAAAGTCGTAAACAAGAAGCGCACCTGCTACCACATCTGGTGAGTCTTGGGCCTCCTGCCTAGTCATGGCATAGACCCTGGCTTAGGACTGTGGTCGGTTGCCCTGTCCCTCAGTCCTTAAGGAAGAACTCCCAACTCTCCCTCTACCTCTACCTCGGCCTCTCTATCTAGATCTACCACCTCTGCTCTGCTGGACTGTTGTATTACTTCCAGATCACTTACTAACAGCAGACTGAGTTTCTAACATGTCTGGACAATCTCTAATCTGGTGGTCCATGGAGCCGTATTTAAAACAAGCTCCAGTTGATCTCCAACACTCACCACCATGCCTCTTCTCACAATATTCATAAACTAGAAACTGATTCTAAGCTGAGCTTCTTCCACTGTCAGTCTGTGACAACCTACCCGTCTGCTTAGATCCTGACTGCCTAAATCTGCCTGATGATCTGATTGCTTTATTCTGGCACTTACTTAAGCTTCTGCCAGAATTATCCTAACTCTCACTAGGCCTCTTTCCTCTAGACCCTTGCCCAATCTCTACTTGTTTCTCCTTCATTAGCTGTTCAATCCTGATTGAGGCAGCTTTTAACTCAGTGAAAGTGCCCATATCTGACCTCGCCAACCTTGTTCTGATCCCAATATTAAGTCCATTTTCAAATCTCCTACATTTGTCTTCTTTTGTGGGGATTAAAGCAGTAGCATAACCCATCAACTTATTGAATCTGACCTCATACTCAACCACTGACATCCTTCCCTGCTTCAATTCTAAGAACTCCTGCATCTTCATGTCCAGGTAGATCTTAGGCATATAGTTGTCTTTGAAGACCCTTAGAAAGTCTTCCCACTTCAACTGACAAGGCCTGGTAGTACTGCCTAGAACAGTCTTCCACTACTGGTAAGCTAGCCTTTACAGTAATGATACTGTATAATCAAACCTCTCATCAGGCTCGCAGTCCATCTAATCGAAGACTCTCTCTGTCCTCTCTAACCATCCCTCAGCCTCAGCCAGGTCTATGCTGCTATAGAAGTCTACAGCTCCCTGCTTCCACGACCTATCATACCTTCTCTCCCTTCTCTCGGGAACTCTAGGAGGCAACTCCTCAGATCGAGGTACTGAGGACTGTCTACCGACTCCTACAGATCCTTGGTTAGTTGGTTGATCAATCTGATCACCTAGGACAGATGACCTATAAAAAATAATAACTTTAACCATTATCTGCATTGTTCAAGATATTTCACGCTTAACATTCCTATATGTCCCAACGGATGCTAAACTATGCTCTGATACCACCTAAATGTAGCACCCCCTTACCTTAGGGTACACACCGGGACGCTTGAAGGTCATTTCGGTACATATCCTCTGATAAAAGCGAGCTACGTTCAATCACTACATTCACTTTGTATGGCATGGTATCATATGCGTCTTAAACGGCATCGTAAGAAGATCACAATAATTTAAAACCTGACTTTTTCCTCTTTTCATTTCACAAAAATCGACGTCTACATTGTCTTTCAATGTTTTTCCCTAGGTACAACATCAGCTTAATACATAAGGTCTACATGAGAGAGGAAAATATAAGCAGTCTATCTAAACTGTTCACAAATTCCAGCTGACCGACCTTTGAGCCATGACTTTTTTTGCCAAAACACAATCTATACGGCTGGTAGAGCCTCTTAGTAGCTTGAGTCTTCTCTTGGTCCTGAAAAGACAATGTTGCAATTTTGGTGAGTTTTGCGAACTCAATAAGTGAACTATCATTGATGAGTTCATCGGATTAAACACACATATCACAAATTTCACAAATACTCAATCAATGGATTCATTCTTATAATGTTATATGCATGAGATTCACATTCGTTGTTACTGTTGTGACCGAGTGCCCATCATATACTTATACACAATTATTGACCCATAGGGCTCAGTCAGAACAGAATCATAGAGCATAGCTCTGTGCAAAAAACATATATCACGGAGCAAAGCTCTATGTGGAAGTGCTTCATTGGCCACTAAAGTCACAACACCATTATCTGAGCATGCATTTTATGAAATGCACCACATACGGATTATGTCATATCAGATAATCATATGCGATATTTAATTAGAAACTTATTATCATCGGACCTAAGTCCGACATTCAACCCTCGTTGAGAATTCACACATCATACAGGATTTCAAATCAAAACAAAGCGCTTCTAATACCATAATCACTTAACAAACTCCTCGGACTTTAAGTTCGGAATTCAAATCAAATCACAAACAATTTATAATTGGAAACTAGCACCTCAAATAATTAAAAGCAATTCAATCCTAGGAATCATCTAGGTTAACTCACAGGTTGCTCCCGATGCTAATGCCTAGAAGATCCAGCAATGTCTGGAAGTTGACGTTGCAGTTGCTCCTCTATAACAAATAGCATACACGATATCATAATTCGCACCATTAAAAGTATTCAATAATGCACATGTATGAAATGAATTATGTACAATGCATGTTCATGATAATCTCGGGTATCACTCCAAAAATTCTTCTCAACACTATCCCCATACCAAAGCTCATTTAAATATAACTAATGCTTAGGTTTATGTCTTACTAGAACCATTGAAATCACAATTCATTACTCATTGGCTCACTTTCAGACTTTCCAAAACACCCTTTCGAGTCTACTGTTCACATACAATAAGAAGGCAAAACTTGTGAAATTTGAGCCCACTCTCTTCTAGAAAAGTGTTTCTCTATCTTTTATCTTTCCATTGACCCTAAAATCACTCAATTTGGTTCAGTAATTTGGAAGATATGCCTAAAAAATTTTTGGATTGTTCCTCTCCAAAACAGTGTACTATACTCAACTTCCATCCAGAAATTGAACACCTTAGAGACTAGATCAAGATTAAGTGATCGACACTTCGTATCGATCTTAAGATCAATCCCTTGGAAACTGAATCAAAAATAATCAAATTCCAAGGATTGCAATACAGGATGCAACCTCGGGTCGTCTCACTTAATTTGACGTCACGACGTGTCTTCTTGGATTGTTCACCGTGGCGTGTTATTTAATTGGCATCGCGGTGTGTTCTTCTTGGATCGCTCGCTTGGCGTGTTGCTTGTAGCACGTCACGGTGTGCGAACTTCTTCATGCGTCGCGACGTGTCGACTCTTCTCATCCTTTTGACTCTTCTTTTCCCCTACAATATGAAATATTGCACTATCAATTGTCCTTGGAAAAATTATGATGGAATAAATGTCAAATTGAAACAATTTCACTATCAAATTGTATAAAATATGAGCCCATGTAAGGGACTAATTAAAGCACAAAAATTACAAATTAAGAGTCAAAAAGCACATTAAAAACTATGAAGGTGTAGGCAATTTACAAAATAAACTTGGGCTTAATCAAATTCCCCCACACTTAGACCTTTGTACTCCTGGAAAAAGTTTATAAGAGTCAAAAAGATACAAGTGTAAGAGAAAAATTCGTCCATGCTCAAAACAATAACAGGAACTTGGCACAAATCACTTCCTCAAAATTCAATCAAAGCAAAT
>JANZLD010019058.1:0-10732 GCA_026413575.1 Erythroxylum carthagenense
TAAAAGATTTGATTAGATATATTTTTATTTATATTTTATATGATTTAAAATTATATAATAATTAATATATTGCGCTTTACACATTGTTTAATGTATTTTAAATATGAAATATTTTTTACTTTTGTGTTGTTAAATAGTATATTGTATGAAGCTCTTTAAAAAAATTCTTGTTTAAATGACAGTCAAACAGTTAATTAATTTTTAAAAAAAAATTTAGAAAAATTTTACTGAAAAAAGCTTTACTAATAAAAACTCTATTGATATAAACCCATTTAAAAAGACTCCTGTTGTAAAAAATAGGCTGGGTCAGCTAATTCGACTAGATCAAGTACAAACCGATCTCATTTATGGTTCGATTTTTGCTTTTAATAATTGTTAATAAAAGACGGTTGATTAAAAAATAAATCAGCAAATTTTCTTTAACCCGTGAATCGGATGCTTCCCACAAAGAGTTTACTGTCGGTGACTCCGAAACGGTATAAGCATATCTGGGATTCAGTTATTTTGAAATGATTGTCAATATCTGCTTGGTGGCAGTTTCCAATAGAAATATGAAGCAAAATGGTGAAGATAGTAAAAAAAGAAAAGAAAAAAAAAGCAAGACATAGGGTGGTGGTGGTGGGCGGTATAAAGATGACGCAAAAGGGCAAAAACAATTAAAGAAAGAAAAAAAGAAAGAATCACGAATCATGGTTTGTAGCAGAAAGATGAGGCAAAAAGCAGATACAGTAAAAAAAGAAACCAAAACAAGATGCAGAAAAATAGACCAGGTTACTATTTTCTATTATTCTGTTATTCCTTTATTTTATGAAAATTTATAATTTCCGATCAGAGATGGGATGAGAGAGAATAAGGTTGTAGGGAATATAAAATCTATGCCACACGATAAAGAATAACACCTGTCAACCAGCAAGGTAAGATCTTGAAAATCATAGGCGAATCCAAAAACAAATCTCTATTCAAATCAGATTTTGTAGGCATTTTTTATTTTTTTCAGTGCTTATACTTAGTTAATTATTTTTTTGTTAGTGTGAAAATTCTAATATTTTTACTTTCTTTATATGTTTTTGATTTAATTTCATCTCTCAAGTGTTAAAAATCAAAACAATTAAGAAATAAATATATTAATTTTAAATAATAATTTCAACACATTGAAGAGATTTATATACAAAATGACAACTTAACAAATTCCCCCACAGCAAACTTTTGCTCGCCTCGAGCAAATATACCCAACCACCACACTCTATCAATTTGTCATTCATAAAATAAAATGCACACAATCTGTTAACTTGAACCAGCAAGACTTAGGTTGCAACATACATCAAATCACTTTTCACTTATACAAATAAACAAAATCAAAGTAAGATATTTTTGTTCAAAAGGTAAGTATGAAATTAAAATAAATTATTCTCACAGATTTCTCTCTTATACTCAAGTATTTAAGGTTAAAGTGTTTCTCTTAAATCTCCCTCTAACAAATTGCACTACCATAGGCTTGCATATTCACCAATTATTGTTTAATCGAATTATATGAGCTTATAGATCATAAAGACTTTATTATAGGATATAACGGGGCTGATACATGCAACGTGTAGAGCGCATGGAGAGGGAGTTGAAACTGCTGTAGTTCTTGAAGACTCGGTCAAGTGTAGTTGTTGTTTTTTTTCTTCTGCTTAAATAATGTTGTGGACTATCCACATTGCTTTCCTGTATTTTGGTGGTTATGGCCACTAGTTTGTAATTCCTTATGTTTAGGTGGTTGAGATCGAGACCACGTCTTTTTTTTCTTTCTCCTTGTTATTTCTATTTAAACCAGCAGTGATCAATGAAATTCTTTCTCCTTGATATTCCTATACGTCTTTTCTTTCAATTTCTCAAAGAAAATTCTTACCAATTTGGTATCAGAGCAGGTTTGCTCAAATGAACACTCGAAATCAGAGTAACGTGAAATTCCGCAACAAAGTTCACGAGGTCCTTAGACGCCATGAATCCAGCATCGATCAGACCCAAAACACCTTACAAACTATCCTTGTTGAACTCCAATCTATACGTGCAACCCAAGATTCTCAACACCAACAAATCCAATCCTTAGTAGCCTCTCATGATTCACACTCCGAAATTTTTCTCTTCCCCGGAATTCCTTCAACGCAACAAAGACAAACCCTCCAGCAGCAACCCATAAAACAATGCCTTTATCGACTCTCACAACCATTCTTCCTCTCCTTCTAGCCATCAAACCAATCGCCACCACCTTAAGCTTTCTTTCCCTAATTCCAATGGGGAGGATCCTATGGGATGGGTTTTTAAAGCAGAACAATAATTCGATTTCAAGAATGTCGCCCCTAAACATCAAGTATAACTAGCTTCCTTCCACTTGGAAGGCATCGCCTTACAGTGGCATCATTGGTATGCAAAATTTAAAGGACCAGTCACATGGGTAAAGTTTACTAAGGCAGTCCACTCTCGGTTCGGTCCTACTGACTACGAGGATCCTTCCGAAGCCTTATCTAGACTCAAACAAAACACCACGGTGGCTGTATATCAGGAATGTTTCAAGAAACTATCACACCAAGTCGATCACTTACCTGAAATTTTTTTAGTAGGATGTTTTATTGCAGGTTTGAAAGACGAAATCTGCCTGCATGTGCGCGTCAAACAGCCCAAAACTCTTTCAGACGCCATTGCTATTGCTAGGCTGATAGAGGAGCGAAACATGTTGCAGAAAAAAGGAAACCCCAGTAACATATACAGGAACTCCAATTCCACCACTACCAATCGAACCATTCACAGTCCTTCTCCTGGTATTGGACTCCTTGGAACTACTCCTTCACAAAAGGACAACATACCCATTCAACGCTTGACAAGTCAGGAGGCGTGAGAAAGAAGAGAAAAGGGACTCTGTTACTACTGTGAGGAGAAATTCACAGCAGGCCATCACTGCCAACGTCCTCAATTGTTCATGATCGAGGACTGCTCCTAAGACGTTGAAGAAGAGTTGCCAGAAAAAACAGAAACAGAAGATATTGTTCCTGAGATTTCGCTACATGCTATGTCTGGAACCTCACATCCTCAGACGTTACGGGTGATTGGCAAACTAAAAAAAAGAGATGTAACGGTTCTGATTGACGGGGGAAGTATCTACAATTTTATTAATAAAGTTGTGGCTGCTAAATTTGGCTTATCTTTTGTGAATGACAGGTGTTTTAAGGTTATGGAAGGAAACGGCGACCAAATGGAGTGTAGGGGGCGCTGCTTGGGACTGACATTAACGATACAAAATTATCCCATAACCACATATTTTTATGTACTTTTAGTGGCAGCTTGTCAAGTGGTGTTGGGAGTGCAATGGCTTGAAACTCTAGGGCCATTTGAAACCGATTATCGTTAACTAAAAATGTCCTTTAAAAGTAATGGGTAGCAGCATGTTTTCAAGGATTAACCCAGCCTGAACTTGGACCGTTGAAGAAGAAGGAGTTTTATCAACTTACGGGCATGGGATACTTGCTGCAAGTCACACTCTACACTAACGAAACCCACATAGAATATGAGGAAATGCCCATAGATTTAGTAATTCTCTTGGATGAATTTGCCCTTGCCTTTGCCCCACTCACAACTCCTCTACCCAAGCGGCCACAAGACCACAGTATCATCTTAAAGGAGAACCATGCACCCATTAGCGTACGCCCCTATCGATATCCTCACTACCAAAAAATAGCCATAGAAGAGATGGTTAAGGAGTTCCTCCACTCAGGTATCATACGTCCCAGTATCAGCTCATTTTTCTCACCAGTTTTGCTTGTTAAAAAACAGGATGACTCTTGGCGTTTCTGTGTGAATTATAAGTAGTTGAATGAAGTTACAGTAAAAGACAAGTATCCTATACCAATAATTGACGAACTGTTGGACGAGTTGTATAGAGCAACTTATTTTTCTAAGATCGATCTGTGGTCAGGATATCACCAAATCCATGTGAAAGAAGACGATATGCCCAAAACAGCTTTCAAAACTCACGATGGTCATTACGAATTCGTGGTCATGTCGTTTGGCCTTATGAATGCTCCTGCCACCTTCCAGAGTCTGATGAATGATCTTTTTTGACCGTTTATGAGGAAATATATTCTCGTATTTTTTGATGATATACTCGTATATAGTTGAACTTGGCAAGACCATATCCACCACCTCAGGTTTGTTTTAACCATTCTTGTCAAGAATTATTTGGTAGCTAAACGATCCAAATGTAGGTTTGGGGTTACTCAGGTCGATTATTTAGGACACTTGATCTTAAGATAAGGGGTAGCTGTGGACCTCTGTAAGATTGAAGCAGTGCAGAACTGGTCGATTCCGACTACTGTAAAAGGGGTAAGAGGCTTTCTTGGGCTAGCCAGATATTATAGGAAATTTATTTGCGGATTTGGTAGCATTAGCTGCCGCTCTCACCCAACTCACAACCAAGGATGGTTTCAAATGGACTCTTGAAGTTGAAGAATTCTTTAACAAGCTTAAGACAGCCCTCACCTCATCCGTTGTTCTTAAATTACCTTATTTTGATCAACCTTTTGTTGTAGAGTGTGACGTCTGTGGTATTAGGATTGGTGCCATATTGTCTCAAAATATTAAACCCATTGCATTTTTTAGTGCAGCTTTGAAGGGGAGTTCACTATCTTTATCAACATATGACAAAGAGATGTTAGCTGTAGTCAAGGTGATCAGAAATGGAGACCATATTTGCTAGGTGGACCCTTCATTGTTCGTACAGATCAAAGGAGTTTAAAGTACCTTTTGGAGCAAGAGAATTTCAACACCAACACAATTTTGATGGCTTCCAAAATTGTTGGGATATGATTATCAATTACAATATAAAAGAGGAGTCGACAACCAAGGGGTTGATGCTCTTTCACGCAAATCAGAATTCCACTTTCATGCAGTTTCATGTGTACATGCAGATTGGTGGCCCATCCTCCAGCAAGAAACGACAACTCTTCCTTATTTTAAAGAGATAAAATCAAAAAATGACAACCTATCCAAAAGTGGTGTTCTGTTTAAACAGGGAAGGATCATGATAAGTCCCGCGTCCTCCTTGATTCCAGGAATTTTATCAGATAATCACTCCTCACCAATGGGAGGTCACTTTGGATTTCATAAAACCCTTGCACATATAAGATCCAATTTCATGTGGCCTGGTATGAGAATTGTTGTCAAAAACTACATCAAGGAATGTCTTATTTGTCAACAATGCAAGACAGAAACCCTTTGTCCAGTAGGACTACTCCAACCTTTGCAGTTGCCAAAAAAAATATGGTCAGACATATCCATGGATTTTGTGGAAAGCCTCCCTCCATCTAAAGGCTTTGACGTTATCACGGTGGTGGTTGATCGCTTGAGCAAATATGCACACTTTGTCTCTCTTCAACATCCCTTCACGGCAGCTTCAGTGGCTAAGGAATTCATCAACCATATCGTCAAGCTCCATGGGTTTCCATCCTCCATCATCAGTGACCGCGATAAGGTATTCATCAGCTCTTTCTAGAAGGCACTCTTTACATTACAGGGCACCTCATTATGCTTGAGTTCCAGTTATCATCCGCAAACCGATAGGCAAACAGAAGTGGTGAACCGTATCCTGGAACAATATTTACGCTATTAAACTCATGACCAGCCTTATAAGTGGGTTGACTGGCTTCCGCGGGCAAAGTTTAGCTACAACACTTTTGTCCATTCAGCCACAAAACTATCTCCATTTGAAGTTGTTTATGGCATTCCCCCTCCAAGACTTAACTCTTATGTTCTTGGTACAACAAATGTACAAGCAGTAGATGAAATCCTTCGTACTAGAGATGACATTCTTATTGAATTGCGTTTGAACTTGACTGCTACCTGTAATCGAATGAAACACCAAGCTGATCTTCACCATCGGGATGTAACTTTCCAAGTAGGAGATTATGTCTATTTACGCCTGCAACCTTACAGCCAAAATTTAGTTGCTTTTCTTAGATCCCTCAAGCTTTCTATCATATTTTTTGGGCTATACGAAGTTATAGGCAGAGTTGGTCCTATAGCTTACAAGCTTCGTCTTCCGACAGATGCACGAATCCACAATGTCTTTCACATAAGTCTCCTTAAGAAACACATCGGTTCTTTACCTTCACAGATCTCTCCTCCCCTAGTTTTTGAAGACTCCACTATCATATCACAACCAGAGGTCATCCTAGACCAATGGGTCATTCATAAGGGGCAGTATCATGCAAGGGAAGAAATATTAGTTAAATGGGAGGGGCACCTGCAATGGATGCTACATGGGAGAATCGTCGACGTTTCACTAGTATTTATCCTCATTTTAATCCTTGAGGACAAGAATTTTCTGCAGCAGGAAGGAACGATACATGCAACGTGCAGAGCGCATGGGGAGGGAGTTGGAATTGCTGTAGTTTTTTAAGACTCGGTCAAGTGCAGTTGCTATTTTTTCTGCTTAAATAATGTTATGAATTATCCACATTGCTTTCCTGTATTTGGGTGGTTATGGTCACTAGTTTGTAATTCCTTCTGTTTAGGTGGTTGAGATCGAGACCACGTCTTTTTTTTCTTCCTCCTTGTTGTTTCTATATAAACTAGCAGTGATCAATGAAATGGGGATGAAAAGAAATTTGCAAATACTTCGTCTGTCTTCTCAAACTCTCCTGTATGTCTTTCCTTTCAATTTCTCAAAGAAAATTCTTACCAGGGGCTAGGTTCAAAGGTAAAGTAAAAATGGTAAAGGGTTAATCACAAACATTCACAAAGTATCAAGTAAAAGGGATACTCAAATTCAAATTATGAGATAAACACATGAATACAAAGGACTATAATTACTCATTACTAACTAATGTTACTATGCTTTATTCTTTTTCTTCTTTTTTTTCTTTTTTCTTTTTGATTAATTTTCTTTTCTTCTTTCTTTCTTTTTTCCTTTTTCCCTTTTCTTTTTTCTTTTACTTGGCTAACGCTAAGAACAAGGGAGAATAATAAAAACAAGAGAAAATAATAGCATCATAATTTAACAAACAATAGTAGAAGTATCTACAAAAATATCTCAGCATCTAATACAGAACAAAAGTCCCCAAATCAAATGCTTACTCAATACTTCATTCAACTTATGATAAGGTAAGAATAATGGAGCTTTTGGGTTTCAATGTAAGGTAATTAATTGAAAAACAAACACGATTAAAGGTTCAAAAGTGTTTGTAAGGAGAAAATGACTTGATGGGTCATCGAGTCATTTTTAAGCTAAGGGTGTAAAAACAAAGAAAGCCTTAATTATTTCCATAACCCATGTAGTAAACAAAATTCAATCTGATTCAGTGCAAGTTCTGAAGACAAGCCTGATTAAAGGAGAATCATACGTTACAAAGAAATAGAAAGGCATAAAGATGGTATCATTAAGGCTCAAATCCGCTCACAAGTTTAATTTAAGAATTCACCTTAATTCCACACCTAATCACTCAAACATCAAATTTTTGACTAAGTGTACAAGATCGGTTATTACAATTCATCCGCATGATTCACTTTATACAAACATAGCCTAATTTAATTTCATGCACACACACAATCTCATCCAAACTAACATGACAGAACTTCATGACTTAACACATAATACAAGCATGCAAAGAACAGAAAAAGAATCAAAGAAAGGCAAGACCACATATTCACACATATGTGCTCCATATCCATCTCTATCACTTAGATTGGTTATGGTCTTCAATGTACAAAAACAATAAAAGCACAAAAGAGGGATGGGAAAAGAAGTACTCCTTTAGATTAAAGACGCTATATGTAACTTTGAAATGAATGATTGCAGCATAGAAATCACAGATAGCAGTGTTGAAGTGAAAGATTGCAGGTTCTTTTTCAAGCGTCTACAAATAAAACAAACCATATAAAACAAGTAAAACACTGAAATCAAATACCCAAAAGATATGCATAAAAGAGAAAAAAAAAACCACACAAGAAATTACGGATGGGTGCCTCCCATCAAGTGCTTACTTAAGGTTATAAGCTTGACCCTTGACATATATACATCATCCATTATCGAATGGATGCTTGAGCCCAATAGGAAACATGCTCAAACTCCACGAGGAGCCTGGAGCAACTTCCCTTTAAGTCAGCTCCTTCTCAGAACGATGCTCCATGACTTCGGATGAGTGGAACTTCATCGTTTCGTCTTCATACTCTAATGTTCACTCGTCTTTTCGGGCATCACCCTTCTTACATCATGATGGTCTCTGTAAAAGTAACACCAATGGTTGTGAAGACTCAACATCCTACTTGCTAACTCTAATCTTCAGCTCGCTTGCCTAGAGCTTGTTCAACTCATATGTGCTTAGCGGTTTTTCTTCTTATTACTTATCTTATTATTCTTTTTCTTCTTTTCCTTCTAAGCAACAAGGAGAAGGAAAAAAAATTCAGTTAGCGATAACATGAACTACATCGCTTAAGGAAAAAAAATTCAGTTAGCGATAACACGAACTACATCGCTTACCTTAGGAGGTTGCACATCTTCCATCTTTTCTTGAACTATAACCTCTTCGTCTCCTAACTCCACTTGCTCTTCCTTTATCGCTTATGGGTTCTCTAAGTGATATCTACTATTTGAAGGAATGTCCAACTCCTGAGCATCACTCTCATGTTGGCTAAGAACGCTTGCAGACACTCGGGCTTCCATGCGCCCTACCACATCTGCTAAGTGGCTCAATTGATCTTCCAAGGTCTTCAAGGTACTCCTCGTTTTTTGCTGGAATTGAAGAGTGCTCATTGCCAAATTCATTACGATCTCCTCCAAAGACATCTCATCAACTTGCGGTGGTGATGGTGGAGGTGGAGGCTCTGGCTAGAAATAAGACTGCTCTTGATAGTAGCTTAGTAGATAAACGAACCTGTATTGTGTATCCTGCAAAACAGGACATGTACAAAAAGGATAACCAAAAAATGAGTAAACTTCACATACTTTAGCTTATTGGTCATATCTTAGTACTTGCGCGGTTAAGGGTGTGAAATCCACCAATTTATAGTCAAACCTGGAAGTAGCAACATATGAAAACTCATCATCATAATAAGGATAATATAAAAATCAGAATAAAAAACATATTGATAGTGAGCCCTGCCGCTAAAAGATTGAAAAACCAGAAAACAAAAGACAAGGTGACAAAGAGCAACGAAACCAAAAACAAAAACAAAAACATCACTAACAAAACTGTAAAAAAATTCCCTAGCAACAGCGTCAAATTTTGGTACTACTGTCACCTGCAACCAAATTTAAAATAAAATCAACTTCTTGCAATACAAATTAATGTAGTAATAGAAAGTAGGGATCGTTCCCATGAGAATTTTTTTACTATAAATGTTATATGAATTAAAATTAGAAATGACAAAAACTGAAATTAAACAAAAATATTTAGATCTTAAAATTCAGTACACAAACCTTGGTTTCAAGTCATCGACATTATCACATCGGTATGGATCTCTGATATAAAATTCAGTTCATTAACAAACATTTATTTGGTGATATTTTTCTCTTAAGAGTAAATGAATAGAAACTTGTACTTTAAACATTCTTATTAATCAATAACTTAGATACGATCTTAAGTTTAATCAATTAATAGATTTAAGAATTAAGAAACCAATGAACAAGAAAACATACGCACGACGTGCATTTAATCAAGTTAAGTATCTTCTTATAATTTTCAACTCTAACTTAAAGATGGTAATCCTAATTGTCACTTTTGATTAGCAAAACTGAACATCATATATTACTAATCTGGCTATTAAACAAACCAATTCCTAGTTGTGCATCCTAAAAATCAACCAATTCAATCATAAAAAGCAATTAAGAAGACACTCAATATTCATCAATGAAACAAACTTTATTTAAAAATCTCACACATATTAGATGATAATACGATTCCCTTCAACCAATAATAAAGATTTAGCTACTCATAATGAAAGTAAAAATCAACACTAAAATAGCAAAATACAAAGTCTCCATCCCTAATCTTTTCTTATAAAATACGAAATTTCCTAGAAAAATACTACAATAAACTACTCTAATCTTACCTGACATGAATAGTAACAATCTCCTCTTTTATGCTTTTCGATCTCTTCCTCTCTCTTTATTTTTCATTATCTTCAGTATATATTCTTTTCTCCATATTCAGGATGCAGATCTCCGCTACTAAGGTAACAATTTGATTCTCAAGATCATGAAAATCTTAGGTGAAAATCATTGGAGAACAATTAAAAAACAAATCCATTAATTTTAAATAATAATTTCAATACATTAAAAAGATTTATATACAAAATAAGTACAAAATGGCAACTTAACATGAATATAACAACTACAAGAGTAAGACTAGCATGCGCTCAGCATACAGACCCAAAATTTTAAATGATGATATCTTTCAAATGTGAAAAGCCAAGTTATTTGGTTAGAAGCAAATGATTTAGTAGTATTTCAATTAACCTATACTTTTTTTTTCCTTTCTTAACATTTTGCAACCAAAAATTCCAAATTTTGTATTTTTAATATTTTAGAAAATAAAAGGAAGTTAAATTATCAAAGCAAGAGATTTAATATTTAAAAAGTTCAAATAGTATTACATTATTATAAAATCAGTTTAAGATTAAATAAAATAAAATAAAAATAAAAATATTTTTATCCATAAAAATTTATCAAAATTTTGTTAAATAAAAAGCAATTGATTAA
>JANZLD010019074.1:0-10731 GCA_026413575.1 Erythroxylum carthagenense
AAAATTCTTAACTTCTTTACTCATGAATAATCATTCAAAAATCCTTATTCAATAATCCTAGCTTACCAAAAAGATTCGGGGTCCAATATTGATAATTCATCTCAACAAACTATAAACTTACGATCTTCCTCTGTACATAGTGTCATAGGAAATGATGTCTGTCTTCGATATGTTTTACCCTTGAGTGTTGTACTGGATTCTTTGATAGGTTGATAGCACTTGTATTGTCACAGAAGATTTGAATTTGTTCTTCTCGTATTGAATAATCTTCTAACTAGTACTTAATCCACAACATCTATGAGCAACAACTTGCGGCTGACATATATTCAGCTTCTCCAGTGGATAGAGCAATTGAGCTTTGCCTCTTACTTGACAAAGAAACTAGGTTGTGGTCAAGGAAGTGACATCCTCCACTCGTACTCTTTCTATTAATTCTGTCTCTGGCGTAATCAGCATCACAGTAGCCAATTAACTTGAAATCTTTTCCATTTTCATACATTAAGCAAAGATCAATAGAACCTGATAGATATCTCAAATTTCTTTTAAGAGCAATGTAATGAGACTCTTTAGGATCTACTTAAAATCTCGCACACAAATAAGCACTAAACAAAATATCAGGTCTGTTTATTGTAAGGT
Source organism: Erythroxylum carthagenense (assembly GCA_026413575.1). Lineage (NCBI taxonomy): Eukaryota > Viridiplantae > Streptophyta > Magnoliopsida > Malpighiales > Erythroxylaceae > Erythroxylum > Erythroxylum carthagenense. The sequence goes on from JANZLD010019074.1 coordinate 637, forward strand.
AAAGTAAAGAACCAATAATTCCTCTATACAGGGTTTGATCAACCTTCTTACCAACTTCGTCCTTAGACAAAAGGTTTGAAGGATGCATAGGAGCTAACATTGTTTTACTTTTTCCATTCCATACTTAATCAATAGTCTTTTAATATATTTCTGTTGATGAATAAAAATCTTTTCTTCAGTTTTTTGTTTAATTTGCAACCCAATAAAGAATTTTAATTCACCTATCATGCTCATCTCAAATTCATTCTTCATCAAATTTTCAAAACTAGTACATAACTTTTCAAATGTTGCACCAAAGATAATATCATCAACATAAATTTGAACTATGATGAAATCATTCTTAATGCATTTCCTAAATAACGTCTTATCTACATGACCTCTATTGAAATCATTCTTAATAAGAAAAGAACTCAGACGATCATACCAAGCTCAAGGAGCTTGTTTCAATCCATAAAAAGCTTTATGAAGTCTATAGACATGATCTGGTTTCTTAGCATATTCGAAACCACGAGGTTGCTTTACATAAACTTCTTCATCTATAAAACCATTCAAAAATGCACTTTTCACATCCATTTGAAATAGCTTTATATCATGACAGACATCATATGCACGGCAAATCCTAATAGCTTCTAATCTGCTACAGGAGCATAAATCTCATTATAGTCTATTCCTTCCAGTTAATTATAGCCTTGTGTTACTAATCTCGGTTTGTTATGACTCACTCTACCTGATTCGTCTATTTTATTCTTAAAAACCCATCTAGTTCCTATGATGAACTTTTTAGAGGGTCTGGGAACTAAAGAACAAACTTTATTCCTAATAAACAGGTTCAACTCCTCTTGCATAGCTAAAATCCAAGCTTCATCTTGAAGAGCTTCATCAATTTTCTTAGGCTCTATTACAGAAATAAAAGATACATTTGCTTCTCTTATGAATTTGGACCTAGTTCTCACACCTTCTGAGATATCTCCTATAATCAAATCTTCTGGATGAGAACTCTTATATCTCCAATCCCTTTTCAGATCAAGCGTTTCAAGAATATCTTCTACTTTATCTAAAGGAGTATTTGATGGTGACACATCTTCACTATCAACCAAAGGCATTGATAGAGTTTCATTATCAGTATCATTTCTCTTATTTGGTTGAGAACTATCATCAAATTTGACATGAATAGTTTCTTTAACAGTCTTAGAAGTAAGATTGTAAACCTTATAAGCTTTCGAAGATAATGAATATCCTAGAAAAATTCTTGAATAAGTTTTAGAATCAAATTTATCCAAAATTTCCTTTGTATTCAATATAGTACACTTGTAACCAAATGGATGGAAGTAAGATATATTAGGCTTCCTTCCTTTCCATAACTCATATGGATTTTTCTTCAACAGAGGTCGCATAAGTATTCTAGTTTGAATATAACAAGTTGTATTCACAGCTTCTGCCTAGAAATACTTAGGAAGATTAATTTCACATAGCATAGTCCTTGCCATTTCTTGAATCATTCTATTCTTCCTTTCTACAACTCCATTATGCTGTGGAGTTTTAGGAGTAGAGAAATTATGGAAAATTCCATTCTCCTCACAAAAAATTCTAAATTTCTCATTCTCAAACTCACCACCATGATCACTTCTAATACTAGCAATAGAAATTCATTTTCATTCTATAACTTTTTGGAAAGCACTTTAAAACACTCATCCTTGTGTGATAAGAATAATATCCAACAAAATCTAGTGAAGCCATCATCAACTACGAGACCATACTTCTTCTTGACAAGACTCAATATCCTAGTTGGACCAAATAAATCTATATGTAACGTCTCTAGAGGTCTAGAAGAAGTTATCATATTTTTAGAAGAAAATGATGTTTTAACCTGATTTCCTTTATAACAACTTTCACAAAAGAAATCCTTGTTAAAACTTATTTTTGGTAATCCTCTTACCAAATCATGTTTAATCAACTTGGAAATATGTTTAAAACTAACATGACCTAGATTTTAATGCCAAATCAGTTTTTCTTCATCTGTTGATATAAAACACGAAATATTTTGACTTTGTAAATCTTCTAAATCAATCTTATAAAGATTATTTCATCATTTGGCAGAAAAGAATATGGAACTGTCCTTGCTTTTTACTACACAAATATTCTGATTAAAGGATACATCAAAACTAGAGTCACATAATTGACTAACACTAATCAGAATATGTTTTAAACCATCAACTAGCAAAACATTATCAATAGATGCAAAAGAATCTTTACCAATTTTACCGATTCTAATTTTTTTGCCCTACTGGTTATCTCCAAAAGTTACTGATCCTTCCTTCTTATTTTGAAGATCTAGGAATATAGACCTTCTTCCCGTCATATGTCGTAAGCATCTACTGTCCAAATACCATTGGTGCTGGTTGTTTTTTCCAAGGAAGGAGATCTACAGTAAATATTATATTTTTCTAAGATACCCAGATTTTCTTGGGTCCTTTGGGGTTAGTCTTAAAATGATTCATGGTATAATGATAATGTGACTGATGAAATTTCTTCCAATAAGGAACAAAGTTCTTTTTATACTGAGTATTCCTTTTAGCAAACCCTAAACCACTCTTATCATTAGGGTGTCTGTATCTTCGTAGCACGTCATTCATCTTTTTTGTACTCTCAGTGAATGTTGATAGATCGGCTGAAAGAATACTAATTCTTTGTTTCAGCTGATTGATTTCATCAGATCTATCTATAGCTATCTTTTCCTTCATATCGTCTACTTGTTCTTTAGGCAAACATTTTCTCTCTCTAAGACTTGCGTGTTCTTCAAGTTTTCTACAAACTTTTTCTTTAATGATCTATACTGCTTAAGTATAGCACGAGACTCTTATAATAATTCTGAATATGCATCTTGTAATTCATTAAAATTAGAGGTTACCTCCTCGTCACTTTCTCTTTCGGCTACCAAGCAAATGTTTGTTTGAACTGATGCCTCTGAATCAGTGTCAGATTTGGACGAATCCAAATCTTCCCATGTTGCCATCATACTTTTCTTGTTTTCTCTATTTTTTTGGTTTTCTTTTCAGCAATGGACATTTAGACTTATAGTGTCCAGGTTTATTGCATTCATAGCAAATGACAAATATTTTCTCATTCTTGCCTTCATCTTTGCTATTCTTCTTGAAGGAAAACTCTTTGTTTCCTCTTGCTTTCTTCTTCCACATACATCTGATCTTTCTTGAGATAAAAGATAACTCATCATCTTCTTCGCTTGAATCTTGTTCAGATTCACTAGAGTCGTCATTCTTGACTTCTTCGATCTTCAAGGCTTTTGACGATGAACTTCTCTTTCTCTGAATCTTATGATTCTTTTGTCCAGCCTTCAATGCTATAGATTTATCCCATCTGGGTTTATCTTCTACATTGAGCCCTACTTCATGTATCTTCAAAGATCCAAGCAATTCATCAAGTTTTAATACACTTAGGTCCTTAGCTTGTTTTACTGCGGTGACTTTAGGTCTCCATCTTTTCAGTAGGCTTCTAAGAATCTTCCGAACATGATCTTGATTATCATAGGTTCTCCCGAGAGCTTTAAGTCCATTGGCGATAGTTTGAAATCATCCAAACATCTTATCAATAGACTCATCTTCCTTCATTTTGAACAACTCATACTAGTGTTCAAGAATGCTTATCTTAGATTCCTACACTTAATTTGTGCCTTCATATGCGATGGATAGAGTATCCCACATCTCCTTTGCAGTGTCGCATCGATAAACTTTATCGTATTCACTTCTGCTTAGAGCACAACTTAGAAAGAACTTGACTTTTGAATTTAGCTAGAATCTTGCTTTTTGATCAACTGACCATCTGGTACGTGGAATGGCATTCCCTTCATCATCCATCAGTGTATATGGTCCATTCTCTATAATCTCCCAAAGATCAAGATGTGTAGATTCAATGAAGAGTCACATCCTATCTTTCCAATAATGATAATCTTCACCATTGAACGCAGGAGGTCTAGTGACGGAGGCACCTTTAACTATATAAACGTGTGATTCTACCATGGATATTTATCCACACTTTGTAACGGTGGTTCTTGGACACCAAGCTCTGATATCAATTAAAGTAAATCACGCATTAGTATAGACTTTATGTTCAATAGACAAAATGCACAAGAAGGTGGGGTTGAATTATGTGTCCTTTGCGTGAATACAATCCCCTTTCTAAAATTCTTTGAAAACTTGCTTTCTCAAAAACTTATTGAGTAAGAATCACGATGTATTGCAATTAACTTTTATATATTTGTATAAAACAATAGAAATTAAAAGTTAAGAGTTAGAGAGTAGAGGTTGACAAAGTAATTTTATCCTGGTTCACCCCAAACAGTGGGCTATGTCCAATCCTCATAATCCTTTATGAGATTTTACTATTCTTCTCAAAAGTACAAGTATTCTTTTTCACAGAGCCTCTTCAAGTCTCTTACACCAAGTATTCTTTTTCTCGCTTAGCCATTTCAGGCTCTCAGCTTTTCTTCTCTCTTACAGAAAGATATTGAGAGTTTTGTTACAGAAATGATAGCTCTAGTGTTTCACATAATGAATACAGTGTTTGCTAAAGATCAAAAACTTTTTAAAATCTCTAACTTTTTAATCTTCGACTCCAACTTCTATTTATAGCCTTCGTCTTCAACTAGTTCTTGATAACTGCTTCTTGATTCTTGTAGAAACAATTATTTAGTTAAGTTCTGTAACTAACTCAAACTAGTTAATCGTTTGACGTAGTATCAGTTCTTCATCTTAGTTTTTCTTCCGACTTAGTTTCACTTCCGCTTCGTCTCACTTTCTTTCATCTTACTTTTGCTTCTGCTTCGTCTCATTTTCTTTCGTCTTACTTTTTCTTCCGCTTTATCTCACTTTCTTTTGTCTTACTTTTGCTTCCGCTTCGTCTCATTTTCTTCCGTCTCAATTTTGCTTCCGCTTCGTCTTACTTTTGTTTTAGCTTCCATCTTACTTTTACTTCAGCTTCCTTCTTACTTTCTAATATTATTATTTGATTTTCATCAAAATTATTTAGATGTGAAGTCATTCTGACATAACACCTATGACAGGCTCACTAAACACCACAAAATTGATAAAACCAAGACAATCCAATGTCTATAACATGAATTCAAAATATCTGTCACACTTAAGAATGGGTCATATCAATCATGAAAAACTTGATAGGTTAGTAAAGGATGGGATCCTTATGGGCTTGGATAATAATCCATTACCCACCTGTAAATCTTGTATTGAAGGGAAAATGACCAAACCCACCCTCATTTCCTTCCAAAAGAAACAGATTTGAATCCACATTGGACCTGGTACATATTGATGTGTGTGGCCCTATGAACGTACAAGCTAGAGGAGGTTATGAATACTTCATAACCTTTATAGATGATTACTCTAAACATGCCTATTTGAATTTTATGCATAAAAAGAGAGTCCTTTGAAAAGTTCAAAGAATTCAAAGATGAAGCTGAGAAGTAGCTAGGCAAGTCATTAAAACAACTTCGATAGGATCGAAAGGATGAGTACTTATCTAGAGAGTTCCAACAATATTAATTGATAATGGAATAGTTTCCAACTTGTCAGTTCCTTGAATACCTCAACTGAATGGTGTAGTTGAGAGGAGAAATAGGACTCTATTGCAAATGGTAAGATCAATGATGTCCTACGCTAGTCTTCTAGAATCGTTTTGAGGATATGCCATACAAACTATAGCACCCCACTCTCACAAGACATGTATCTGACGTTCCTGGTGATATTCAAGTACGTGCCCTACAAGGATGGCATGCTAGCATAGTTAGTAAATTAAACTCATTATGTTCTTATAAAATAACATGTGGATATGCGAAAACTTAATTATCAATTTTGACCCAATTTATTTATAAACAATTTCAGTCATAAAAATTGCAATATGACTTTCAGGGTTTAGTAAAGGTCTCCAGAAAGTCTCCAAGTATGAGTTCTAGATCGAGATTAGTTTACCCCTACATATCTATTTCTTTATTGTATAGAAATTGAGCTTCTTGAGGTATTAAGAATGACTGATAAACAAGGATGAAAACATTTGACTGATAAAGATAACATGAATAGTATAGATGTGGTAGCAAGAAATCTTCTTTTGAAGAAGAATTTCACTAAATTCAGTTAAGTAGACCAAATGGTTTACTTTAAGATTCATCAATGAATAAACAAATCAAAAATGAATAAGGAATGAATCAAGAGAGAATATTAGAGTCCCATTTATAATGGAGACTTAAGTAAAATTGATTGAATATGCTATAGAGAGTACATGTAGCTATTCAATGTAAGGTATCCAACTAGGTGATTGGATTCTGGAATTTCAGGTAACACTATTATTACTATGAGGAGAACTTAAGTTCATACTATATTCTATGTAAATATGTTCAGGAGATACAAATTTAATTTGGTGAATGTGTTATCAATTCAGAGAGTTAAGGCCATAAATAAATTAAAATATGTGGAGAAACTAATATTGAACAAATATTAAAATAAGCCAGCATGAAAACAGTGCAAATTGAATGAATTGAGAAAATCATTAAAGGAGAGAAGAAACTAAAATTAGCATGAGATAGTATGACCTCATTGAGTAAATAGTTAAGATTGTATGATATCTAAATAAGTGACTGGAAAATTGAATGATTCCATTGACTATAGTCAAGTGGAAGAAATAATTTGAGTGATGAAGTAACATGAGAAACTGAAGAGCATATGAAAAAGAAATATCCCCACCTGTATCATCAATCAAGTAAGAATTTCGAGGACGAAATTTCTTAAGGAGGGTAGAATTGTAACATTCCATATTCGGGGCTAGACCACAGAATTGTGAATTGAGCTTACTCTGAGAAATTAGAAGTGCACTGCATGCTCATTTATCATTGTATATTCATACACATGTGAATATTTATTAATGACATATTTAAAATAATTGTTCATGCATTCATTGACATATTTTGGGTATAATTGACTAATTAATGCGATTAAATTGTGAATTGTGAATTGATTGCATTAAAGATTTAATTGGAGACTACAAGTATTATTTCAGAATTTTTGGTAGTGTGAAACGTGGACTAATTTAATTGATGAAAAATAGCCTATATGCATACGTGACATGTGGCAGTATAAGTAGTGACAAATGTTAAACCACGCAAGAGGACACGTAGATACGTCTTTTAAATGTTGTTTTCCTACAGCCAAGCTCTCTCTCGTTACTATTCACTGAGAGTAATATTGTTATCAAATATACTTCTGATTTTACCAAACACCGAGCATCAAGTTATAGTGATCTATTCTCTCCGTTGGCAATATTACTGAATCATGTAAGTAACTCTGATGATGTTTTACGATGTTAATATATATACACACATAAGAAGTTTAAGCAGTATAGTTTCGGTAAATAAACACATTGAATGAATTAGATGAGGAACTGAATTTGTTAAGTCTATCTGCAATGAAATCTTAGTTTACTGAGTGTTGTGAATTTGTGAACTGCTGAAAAGATTAAAACATAGTAGAAAGAGAAAGGATGAACACAGTAGAGAGAGAAAGCTTGTGTGAGGTTTCAGTTAGCTTACATATGACTTTTTTTGAGTTTGTACTAGAGTAGAAAGACAGGTTATATTTTTAGGAATGAACAAAGTAGTGAAAGGGACTAAGAAATAAGAAAAGGAAATTGGTCTGAGAGTGAAAGTGCATAACCCATGCATGCATGCACGGGTGTGCATGAGGATTGCACCCATGACTAAATATTGTGGGTTATTAATGAGAATAAAAGTCATGATCGTTAGATGAGAGGAAAAAAATAAATTGTGTTTGAATGATTAAAAGCACGAGGGTAACTTGTGTCTGTAACAGATATGGGAGACTGATCAGGCACCCACTCACAACACTGTAAAAAAAAAATGTGATTCTCATATATATTGCATCAATATATGACTGGAATCATTGAATGATTTGCAAAGATGTAATGAAATAATAGATTAATATGAACTGTGTCACTGTATGATCTGAGTGATTTTATGATAACTATCTTTTACTACATGAGTGAACCATCGAGGATGGTTACTCTACTGAGTTCGTAAAACTGATTAAAAATTGCACCGTTGACTTTTATAGGTCCGAGAGCCAGACGACCTAGCTTCTAAGACTTCATAGAAGTAGATTTTGTGCAGTTTAATGTCAGAGATGACTCAAAGGTCTATCAACTAGGATTGACGACACTATAGTTATTATCTTTTATTATTCCTCAAGTATATAACATACTATATAGATCAAGCTATTTATGCTCTTTTGATGATGTTGAACTGAATGCTATAATGTAACTATGGTTTTTGATATAAAATGATGAAATTTTAGGTTTTAGTAAATGTGATTTATTATTTAATTACGAGCCATGTGATAAGTGAAAGTGAAATAGTTAACAAGCCATTTCTGTTAGGCATATGCACGTGTTACCAAAAGGGACACGTGCATGTGTCAGATGGGATTGGGATGATATACAAACGTCAACCTATCTTCTTAACTTTACTCCATCCAAATTGGTGCTTAAAATACCTAGGGAGTTGTGGACTGGTTGAGTGCATTCATTGAGACACTTAGGGACTTGGGGTTATCCAACCCATGTTTTAAGGCCTGAGTCCACAAAGATGGAACTAAGGTTAGAAGTATGTTTGTCTGTAGGATATCCTACGTATACTCAAGGGTACTATTTTTACAGTCCTCAGGATAGGAAGGTATTTGTGCCAACAAATACAACCTTCCTAGAGGAAGATTTTGTGAAAAATGACAAAGAAGGAAGTGAAGTAGTACTCAAAAAGTTAGCTATTTCATCCAAACCAAGAGTTGATTTGGATATAGCATAACAAGATGTCAAAAAGGATTCAAGAGTTGAATTGGAAGAGCAAACTGAACATAAAGTAATGCCTAAACATAGTGGGAGGGTTGTGAGACAACCAGACAGGTATCTAGGTCTAGGAGAAGGCATTATAGCCATCTTAGACCAAAAAGAAACATATCCCATTACTTATACTGTTAGACCCTGAATTTTGTTTTTGATGTTATTAAGCATGAATTACGATAATTATGTGTTTATGGTTTAATTTGATTAAATTGGGCATAATAGTGGTTAATTGGAGTATGATTAAGGTTTAAGTAAGGAATTAGGGGATTAATTTGTGTAAGGGTATTTTGGAGAGTTTACTTAAGTTGGAAAGGATTTAGGCTTATTAGGAGGGGTAAGTTGCTCTTTGACCATCCCCTAGGTTTTAAAAGACTTAGAATTAAAATAGAAAAGAAAAGAAAGAAAAGAGAAAAGAAGGAGAAGAAGAAAAGAGAGAGTGCCGTAGGAAGAAGGAGAAGAGAAGAGAAATAGGGCTTCGTGATTTTTGGATTTTCCGACAGTTTGGAAGCGTTTCCGGTAAGTTTAAGTTATTTCTATCTTGATCTTGGTTGGATTTAACTTTGAGATAACTTGGATTGATTAGAGCCGATGAATTAGGGTTTTGGGTGAAAAAGTTGGGTAAATCCTTGGATTGATGATTTTAGGATGGATTGGAAGCTTAGAATGGGTTAGAACTGTAGTAGAAAGCTTGACCTATGCCTTAGATGTGTTGCATTTGAGTTTGGGATGGATTGGAGTTGGAAAATCTGGGATTTTCAGGTTTCGGGGACGTTTCCCCGATTCTTGAGCACGTTGCGACGTGCGAATTTGTGCACGTCGGGTGCACGTCGTGGCGTGCCAGGGGAGCGTGCGTCGCGGCGCACGCATACGTGCGCACCGCGACGTGCGTGCGCGACTCGCCGCGAAGGCTTGGCCTTCGTCGCGGCAAAGCGCCTCGGCGAGCCCCTTTTATTTCAACGATTTTATTCTTTATTTTTCCGAAGCTTTTTGATTAATTTTCTTTGATTATTGTTTGATTTGAGACTTGGTTTACTCTAGGAAACCAAGAAGATCAGTTTCCATCGCAAGAGGAAGGACAGCAGTAGTTGGATACTCAAGCGATTTTCGGTGGGTAATATACTTATAGTTATTGTGTGATTAGGCAAATTCTTGCCTATGTGTGAA
>JANZLD010019135.1:0-10726 GCA_026413575.1 Erythroxylum carthagenense
GGTTTTTAGAATGTCTTAAGGTTTCCAACGCAATGAGTTTTTCTAAGTATATGTATTCGGATCCGCTTCCGTTTTGTTATTCGATTGATAGCCAATTTCTTTTGCCTTGATTCGTTTTTGCTTACTCCCGTTTGGCAATTGGTTTCCGCATTTTGCTATTCTTGTCGCCTTCGGATTCGAATTATCCGATTCGATTATCTGTCCTTCGTTTCATTTTCGGTTAGGATCCGGTTTCCGGATCGGGTCCCAACAAATTTGATATGTTAATAACTATTTAGTAAATAAACATCAACTCCTCCAAATCAATCTACCATTTGATATATCAAAAATTGTATAATGCAGTCATAGGATAGAAAATGTGTTTCCTTGTTATGGTTTATTTAAGTTAAGTATGTCTAAAATTCTAATTCTATGAAATAAGTTTTAGATTGACTTTGAAGCCATTATAGAATTTTTAATTGATAAACTATGAAGTTAATCAACCTCATTTAACTTTTAGCTAACTAATTATCACAATTTTCACAATGAAATAGTTGAAGTGGAAAGTTAACTAAGAACTGTTCTTCAAGGTATTACATGTGCAAATGTACTAGCTAAGAAAAACATCTAATCCAACTAGCCAAATGTACTAGCTAAGAAAAACATCATTGGAAAGAGCATTCCATTGGTGATGTTGGAGGGAAGATAATTAAGTAAGGGAAAAGTTAGCAAGACAAGGGTGAATTGAAGATGATTGTTTCTCTTTAAAGTAGGACGTTATTGGGCCTAGCCAGAACCCTAGATTAAATTTAAGTATACATTGAGAACTTACACAAATGTATAGATAAAAATGTACGATAGTTGTTTACTATCTTAAGTAAATAAATTCACTATACATGTATTTTCACTTTGAAAATACAATCTTGGTGTTAGGAACCTTTTTTAACTACTGCCTATAAGATATTTGACTAAAATTCAATTTGAATCTCTAATGTCACTCTCGAATTGGGTCCTCTGACTTCTTACTCTTAGTGAAGTTTTCATCAATCACAAATTATCGGGAGGCCATCACTACAACAAGTTTATTAATTATAAGTTACTAGTTATGCATCCAAAAATTGTAGTTTTTGAACAAGTTTATTATATGAAATACAAAATTGTCTTGTTTACAGGGTTTTATTTGTTTTTATAGCATCGATAATCAACTAACTTTGTCGTTATTCTTTGTAGTTTGCGATTGTCCATCCATCTAGGTAAGGCATCCAACTAATGTCTACCATATGTTTTGCTTTTATAGTATGTGAGGTTGTGTTTGGGTAAAGTGTGAATACAAAGGAGGTGTTGGTTTTGTAGTGTGGTTTGCAATATTCTTAGAAACGTAGGATGCTATATAGGCTGGAACTTTATGTTTCTTTGTATTTGTAATTTTATGTATGAACTTGAATAAAAAAATTGAAGAAATAATAACTTGTATAGTCACGTAAAATTCAAAATGAATTTGATGTATAATAAAGTCGTATGATGGTATATAGGTTGAAAAACAGTGATGCAGCTCCAATGAGGCTTATTAGTGAAAAATTTTACGAGCCTAAGAGTCACGACGAGAAGTCCCTTTCGCGATTCATAAGTGTAAACAATGTCATGTACCTTAGTGTTTGTTTGAATTGATTTATCATTATGTTATATAAAATGATGATTACAATTAGTAATTTAGTTATATACTTTTAAGTGCATAGTTAGATGGATAAAAGTTGGATATCTCAACAAAAATGGTTCATTAAATACATACAATGAGTTAAGAGTTTCATGTAATTTGTAAAAGATCAAATCAGTGATGATTTTCCTATTCATTATCCATGCATCGATTGCTTAAATGTCGACTCTCAAAGTCAAGATGTGGTATATAATCACTTGCTAATTCGAGGCATAGATAAATTCTATACTTCATGGCTTTATCATGGAGTACATAAGGAAGCAAGTTATAGTAGAAGTGTTGGGACAAGTTATAATGATAGTAACGATAATGATGTAGAAGATTGTGATGTTAATGATGATGGTGATGATTGGATTGGCAATAGGCTAGACAATTATGGGAATTATATGGAGACTATGAACGAAACAAGTTTGCCTAACATAATTGGTAGTATTAAAGAAGATAATTTTGGGAAGTTATTGAAAGCTGCTCAAGAATAATTATATCCAAGGTGCACAAATTTCTCACAGCTATCTTTTGTTTTCAAGATGTTACATTTGAAAATGGATAATAAATGGAGTAATAAGTCTTTTGACATGTTAATTGACTTGGAAATTAAGCATTACCTGTTGGGCACAAATTGCCCAAATCTTACTATGATACAAAGAAATTCTTAAGGGAGCTTGGATTAGAATATATATCAATACATGCTTGTAAGTATGATTATGCTCTATTTTGGAAAGACAGTAAAGATCTTTAGGAGTTTCCCATTTATGGAACATCAAGGTGGCAGGTGGATGATGGAAGAGGAAAAAGATATTGAATAAAATCTTAAGATACTTTCCTATTAAACCATGACTGCAATGACTTTTTATGTTAACCAAAACAACTATAGATATGAGGTCGCATAAAGAGAAACACATTAATGATAACATTATGCATCATCCAATTGATTTAACAGCATGGAGAGACTTTGATGGAAATTTTCCATGGTTTGCATAAGATTGTCATAATGTTCGACTTGGTTTAGCCTTATATTGGATTTAATCTTTTCATTAGTATGAGTACTTCTTACAATATGTGACCGGAAATTCTAGTACCATATAATTTACCTCCATGGAAGTGTATGAAGGAGCCTTTTATGTTATTGTCTTTCCTTATTCCAAGATTCACTACTCTTGGTAAGGATATTGATGCATACATGCAACCATTAATTGAGGACTTAAATGATCTATGGGAGGCTGGACTAAATTTTTTTTTGATGTTGTTCAAGGTGAAACATTTATAATGCATGCCCTGTTTTATAGACTATAAATGATTTCCCTGCTTATGGGAATTTGTCTGGTTAGAGAACTAAAGGGTATATGGCTTGTATTGCATGTAACCATCAAACATATTTAATAAGACTACGAAGTAAAATATGTTAAATGAGACATCATCGTTACTTAAAACATGGGCATAAATAGCGAAGAAGCAAATTGTTTAATGGCAAAGTGGAATTGGGTGAAACTCCTTTGCAATTGTCTGGTGATGATGTTGTATACTAGCTATCATATTTGAGTGACATTACACATGGAAAATACCAAGTAACAGAAAGCGAAAGAGAAACGATGTTGAGCTCAATTGGAATAAAAAAGCATTTTTTTTAATTTGTCATATTGGAAGAAATTGCTATTGAGGTATAATCTTGATGTGATGCATATTGAGAAAAATATTTGTGAGAATGTTTTAGGAATTATGATGGGAATGGATGGGAAATCAAAAGAAACAATTAAGGTTAGACTTGACGTGCAAGACATGAATGTATGAAAAGAGCTACATTTGAAAAAAAAGATGATGGGGCATACGTTATTCCCCCAACTTGTTACAACATGTGGAAAAGAGAAGCAATCTTTTTGTCAATTCTTAAATTAGTCAAGTTTCCTAATAGGTATGCATCAAATATAAGTCACTGTGTGAATGTTTAAGAAGGAAAAGTATTGGGGTTGAAAAGCCATGATTGTCGTGTACTTTTGCAATGATTCCTTCCTATTGGAATATATGGGTATTTGCTGAAGGATGTGTCCGTAACTTTGGGTTAATTAGGTGAGTTTTTTAAATAATTAAGTTGCAAGACACTTAAAGTTGAAGAGCTTAGGAAAATGGAAAAGACATGGCTTTGATTCTATCTAAGCTTGAATCCCTGCCCCCCTCCACCCAACTTGTTACAACATGTGGAAAAGAGAAGCAATCTTTTTGTCAATTCTTAAATTAGTCAAGTTTCCTGATAGGTATGCATCAAATATAAGTCACTGTGTGAATGTTTAAGAAGGAAAAGTATTGGGGTTGAAAAGCCATGATTGTCGTGTACTTTTGCAATGATTCCTTCCTATTGGAATATATGGGTATTTGCTGAAGGATGTGTCCGTAACTTTGGGTTAATTAGGTGAGTGTTTTAAATAATTAAGTTGCAAGACACTTAAAGTTGAAGAGCTTAGGAAAATGGAAAAGACATGGATTTGATTCTATCTAAGCTTGAATCCCTGCCTCCCTCCCCCCCCAATGTTTTTTTTGATGATATGATTCATTTAGCAATTCACTTACCATACAAAGCAAAATTTTGTGGACCGATTCAATTTCGATGGATGTTTCAGATTGAAAGGTAATTTATATTAACTTTTAATATTTTTAAATTTATTTGTCAGTAATAATTGCTAACATTTTATATTTATATAGGTTTTTATACTCTTTTAAGCATTATGTACGTAATAGAGCTCAACCTGAATGGTCTATTGTAAAGGTTTCTATAGCGAATAAATGCTTGACATTTTGTTTAATATACTTAAATGATGTGGAGATGCGATTTAATAGAACAAAATATAAATTTTATTTTAATCAAAATGGTAGCTTGTTAATTTTCTCCTAAAAAGTAAGACTACTTAATGTCGAAAAGTATGTAAATGAAACTCGAATTCAAAATCGCCCAATGGTACATTTTGAACAATTTCCAAGAAGTCAATATTTATATAGAGTATGTATATTACTTTTAATCCAAATTTTCATATTTTAATTTTGTGATTCAATCTATATTTCCTAATCTCTATTTACTTTTTAAATAGAGAGCACAAAGAGTTGATTTGAAGCAAAGGGATTGTTAATGATGAAGAAAGACATAAGCTTAAGTTCCTATCATGGTTTAGGAATCGGGTAAGTTATATATTGAAGGAATATTATGCACTTATAACAATTTGTCTGTTAGATTAACTTCTAATTTCATTTTATCATACAGATGATATAGTTACATAACCGTAACATGCAAGTGGTAGCATTGTTAATGGGGTTAGATTTCACATACAAGATAGAGACATTCGACTTAGAAGCTAAGATTGCGGGGTTATTATTGAGGGATGTCATGATGACAATTTTATTAACTTCTATGGTTTTATCTTTGAAATAATAGAGTTGCACTACATCAAGGGTAAGAAGGTTGTTCTATTTAAGTACAAATGGTTTAATCTTACTAACATGAAAGTGAATAGGAATATTACTAGCATCAATGTTGGTAATATTCTTGTTCACTTTTATTTCATCAAAATTAAACTATTTGCACTTAAATAGAATAACCTTCTTACCCTTGATATAGTGCAAGATATAGCATGATAATGACCCTTTTGTCCTTACAAGTCAAGTGAAGTAAGTTTTCTACCTCAACGATACTATATTAGGTGGCAATTGGAAGGTTGTTTAAAAGTTTCAATACTGAAATCTCTTTGATTTTTGTGAAAGGGATAATAGTGAAATGAGTAAGGAGGGAAATGAAGTAAATCAAGAGATTGAACCGGAGTTGAATAATGAAGCCATTCAAATAAAAGATGCAAATATATCATCATTCCATAGGAGAGATGTTGATCCCAATATACTATAAGTGGATGAAGTACAAGCCAATCTTATCGTGGAAAGAGATGAAGGTTATATTCATGATGAATTAAATGACAATTATGATACTTTGGCTGAATATATTAGTGTTGAAGAGTCCAATGATAATGTAATTATTGATCATGATTTTCAAAATTATGATCATGATGATTGAAGGTAAATAAATTTTTTATATTGTGTGAATGTTATGTTTAAGTTTGAGTTATGTTAATCTGTATTACTGATATTTCACTTATGTAATGTGTATTGTTGATGTTTTACTTATGTTTATAATAAATGTTGATATGTCATTTATAGATATATACGGAATGTTGGTGCTTCAATTATATTATGTGGAATGTTGATATTTCATTTATAGATATATACATAATGTTAGTGTTTTAGTTATGTTATGTGGAATGTTGGTGTGTGTTTTAGAAAAATGTCATAGCTAATGATTTGCTACTGTGAATCTACGACCCTTTGTGCAACGATTTATTTCCATCACTAAATGTTTTTGGCAATAATGTTTTGTCTTTCTACGACGAAAGTTTTCGTCACCTATAACCTGCTTTGTTGTAGTGATTTAGGTTGTTCTCTGCAGGCATCATTAATTTTCCCTTTCTTCAAAAGGCTTTGATGTTAATCATTTACCAAAATAAATTTAGGATGACAACTTTTGGGTTTTGACTAATAGAAACTCATAATTTTACATGTCTTCCAAAAAACAAGCTCTTTCCCTTTCTCTTTTTTATTTTTCATTTATTTATCGTGTTTTATTTTCTTTATTCAAATGATAGAAAAACTTGATAGGTAATTTTCCAATTTTTAAATTAAAACCTCTTATCCTATAAGTATACACATCAAAAATTGCAGTATAGATAGGTATCTTCCCACAGGGATTGGTTAGTCACTGAAATGATCCAAATTTCATTTTGTTCAGGAAACTCAAATAATTAGATCCAAAATATAAAAATTAACAGTTATATATACACACTTTTGGGTTGTCACAAAAGTAAGAACATAAATTTAGAAAATGGTGAATCAAAGTATCAATTTAACAATTTAGGATTGTCATTACCTAACTATCTATTCTCTCACTTTAGCAATGTTCATTATGTTTAGTCCAAAATTTCCTAATGTCCTAGTTCTTTCACTCTCATTACTTAAACCATTGTTTAATGATGTAATGAATTATGTACGCTCTCATTTTTCGTTTTTCACTTAACCACTAAAAGGATATGAACAGATTTTTGGACAGCTGCTTTTCCAGTCAAGATCTCTCTACAAATAGTTCTCATTTTTCGTTTTTCACTTAACCACTAAAAGGATATGAACAGATTTTTGGACAGCTGCTTTTCCAGTCAAGATCTCTCTACAAATAGCAAGGTAACTTGATATATGGAGTGTTCTTGGTGTAACCCTCATGGAACTTCCTAACATATTTTTTAACTCCATATCTCTATGTGAGCTAAGTATAGACAGCCACATACCATAAACATCAAACAACTTCAAACACTTCATAACATTGAATAAAGTGAGGTACTACATAGTTTAGGCAATAATAACCTAATAACTACTTAGAAATCCATCAAAATCTCATCCAACATGTTCATAACATATCCATACATCCTTATCAATAAAAAAACACAACAAAGAAAAAAAAAAGAGAAGAAGTAAGGCCTACATGTTGAAGAGCAAAGTTGGAATTCTATGGTGGCAGCTTTGTTCTCCTTGAAATCCTTTGATTCCACCTTGAATTCTCTTGGTTTTTCTTTCAAAATGCATTCTTCTCTCTCTCTTGGATGTCTTGTCGACCTCCTCTTTTCTAGGGTTTAAAATTGAGTCTTTTTTACCCCATTTAATGGTTAAAACGGCATAGGAAGGAGGAAGTTGCCACCTGGAATTTTCCAAAAAAATCTATTTTCTATCTTGACTTCAATCCATGACATCTTATTTATTTCTTATCCAAATTAAGCCGTTATTTCACAAATTTGAAACTGAATTCCTCCTCTTTCTTTTGTATTAAAAATGAAAAACATCCAATAAGAATTGTACCTTGCAAAAGCTTAACATTGGTTATGGGTCAGCCTAGGAATATTCCAACTTTCCTTTAGATCACATGACTTGCTTTCTCTTTGGTTCTTCTATTCTTCCATCCATCAAAACCAGCTTCAAACCTATTGATTATAAAAAAAATTAATCACTTAATCATGCCCAAAACACATGCAATTCATACCAACGTAATTTAAGAAAAAGACGTGTAACAATGCCATGCAAAATTCATGCAAAACCTAATCTTAAAGACCTAATTCACACACATTCATGCATATTCACATACATTCATACATAATCATGCAATTATATGAAACTAAGACAAAATATAAGCTAAACAAGTTAACAACAATCAATTTATCACAATTAGCTAACAACTTATCCTAAGAAAAGTATGTACAAATGTCACCTATCAACATATATTATGGAATTTAATTGTATTTAAGTATGTAAAATAGTGGGAGACCTTTTTAAATCAATTATTGTTGTCACACAAACAAATCGGGCTATAAGTGTCTTTTAAAAGTTCTTGAGGTCCAATTCTAGTTCGCCCAATGTCATTTGTAAGTGGTTATCTAGAAAAGAAAATTGTTAATTTCTCTTTGCATATTTGAATATAACTTTATTGCTTCCACTTTTCATACATAAACATGTTTAACAAAGAATACTATGTTATAAAATTGCAAGCTGATAAGTAACACCTTATAACCCTTTCATTAATATTTTTCAATGTTATATTTACTCTTTAAAAAGTTTTAATTTTTATTTATTTTGTACAATTTAGTTGGAATGTTTTTCTACTTTCACTTTCATTCTCTTTTAAAAGAATCATAATATAAAAACTTTTGAAGCTTTCAAAGGCTAAGGACATTACTCTCAGGCTAAACAATGAAAATGATCTTCAAGTTTAATAATATATACAACACGAGTAATATTCATATGATAACTTTGACTTTCAAAGGAATTTCCTTTGTTAAACTATATTTAACTTGTTAGTTAGTTCGTTAGCTAGTTGTGCATTAGTAGTTAGAAAGATTGTTAAGTATTTAGAGCTTAACGTTAAGTGGTTACTCCTTTTATACATAAAGCATTATTCTATATTCTTTAGTTTAGAGATTAATGATAATGCAAGTTTTTCTCCATTAATTATTTAAATACTCTACATAGAAAAGCTTTGCTTTTGGTATCAAATCATATCT
The DNA here is from genome assembly GCA_026413575.1 of Erythroxylum carthagenense. Taxonomy (NCBI): domain Eukaryota; kingdom Viridiplantae; phylum Streptophyta; class Magnoliopsida; order Malpighiales; family Erythroxylaceae; genus Erythroxylum; species Erythroxylum carthagenense. The sequence goes on from JANZLD010019135.1 coordinate 8,821, forward strand.
TATCCTAAATTCACTCAAGATTTGTTTCCAATTTGTATGTGAAATTTCTTTATAATCTTATACTATGTGAGATAGATAACTTCATTAACAAATTAAGGATGATATAAATGAATTGGATAAAGTAAATTTTTGAAATTCAAGATCGTAAAATAATGGAGAATTAATGATTATGTAGATTTATAATTATACAAGTATAGTTCTCATGAACGTATCTCTTACTAAAGGGCAACTATTTTTCAAGGAGTTTAGCTATCAAAATAGCCTTAGCAGTAAAGGATAAATATATTTCATTTATGGATGTGAGAAATTTAGTCTAGATTATATTGATTATGACAAATGCATTCAAGTTAATTGCGTAGTCATTCCTTGATTATTGAATTCTATTTCTAAAGAGATTCTTGAGGCATTCATCTATATGAATTTTGCAAAACAATTGTGGTTGGATATTGAAAAGAGGTTTGGGGAATGCAATGGCCCATAATTTTACATTTTGTAGAGAGAAATAGCCTTCATCTAGCAAGTAAACATAACTGTGGTGAAATATTACACCAAATTATAGAGGTTATGAGATAAATTGATATGTCTCATACTTAAACCACAATGCATTTGAGGTCAATACACTCGTAGATTGGTTAAAGCAGTAACTAATTATCTCTTTTAGTCAATTGACTCAATTCTTTATGGGTCTAAATGATAAGTATGAAAATCTTAGCAATCAACTGATATTAATAGATACATTACTTAATATAAACAAGGCATACTCAATGATTTTGAGAATAGCAAAATAAAGAGAGATATATAAGGAAATAAAAGAAGGTATTAAGAATAGTACTATATTAGTGAGAGGTAAAGATGCTAAGAAAAGAGAAGATGGGAAATTGAATAATAAAAGAATAGGAATAGCTAGGATTCTTCACTCTTAGAGATGATTAAAGAGGAATTAATGAAATTGATAAAGGAATAAGATCTAATTGATCCAATTATGATCAACTTTGCACATCTGCAAGAATTTTTAGGTACCATTAAAAACCATGCTTTAATTATAACTATGAATTATCTTAAGTTAATAGAATCTAATGCTTGGATAGTTGACTCTAGAGACTGTAATCATATGTATGTTAACTTGAACCTGTTAACCTATCCTATAAAACCAAGCAAAATAACTCATATTTTCTTACTTGATAGCATCTTTAAGCTAGTACATCACATTGGTGATGAAGAGATAAGCAAGATACTTATTCTCATAAAAGATTTACACATAGTCGACTTCCAATTTAATTTTCTATATATCAATAAGTTAGAAAATATAACTTGGATAGAATTTCAATTTTTTTCCTTCATACTACATTTTGCAAGACTTGAAGACTAAAGAAATATTAGCAATAAGGAAAATTTTGGTTGGGAAGGGGGTGGGGTGGTGGGGGTTTATACATTCTTAAGAAGACATACTGTAGTGGCTATAATATCAAGTTGTATTATGCTTAGTTAAAATTTCCTTTACTAGTTGTATCTTAGGAAACCTCAAATCATATAAATATTATTTATGATTGTTCTATATGGCATCAAATACTTGGTCATCCCAAATAAATATGTTCAAACATATTCCTTCCAGTAGAAATAAAGTTGAAGATTTTGATTATTCTTGTGATGTATATCCTTTTACAAAATAATACAAATTACGTTTTCCTTTTAGCCACTATAAACCATGCAAAACTACCAAATAATATATCCTGTGTAGCGCCCCCTTACCGTAGGGTATACACCGAGACGCCCGCAGGTCGTTCCGACACATAACTCTTGTCATTGGGCCTCAACATCTTGTAATGGAACTTTAGGAACATTAGACTTGAATGTTGGGCCTTTGATATGGGAATTTCGTTCATCCCCTTGCCTTGAACATTCAAAC
>JANZLD010019201.1:0-10724 GCA_026413575.1 Erythroxylum carthagenense
TTTATTATTTACAATTCTAGAGTTTTCCTAAATCTAGAATTTTCTACAAGTCTCTAAGAAATTTGTTGGTGATTTCTTAACATTTAGAAGGCCATGCATCCAAGAAATAAAATTCTGAAGATTGGAGATCAAGAAGGAGAAGGAGTTGAAGGAATCTAAAGGAAGTTGAAGCAGCTGTGAAGTTTTCAAGATGTTCTTGACAAGAAAAGAAAATGCAAAGCAGGAAGAACAGAAACCTTGGAAATTTCTTAAACAGAGTTTAATGGAGGGTTAATAAGTTCGATCAAGAGTCATTAGAGTTAAATCAAGCGTGGATGGCTAGTACAACACACACTTTTTTTTAATTGTTGTCAACAGGATTTGTAGTTGTTAGGATTTTGTTTTCTGAAGTTATTAGCTGTTGAAGATGTCCGGTTTTGTTATACTAAGGACAAAATGCTCACTTTTGTGCATTGACAAATGAGGAAATGTTTGTCATAGCTTTATTTTTATTCTTCAGGTCATGTATTTCTCCTTTAGTTTTTTCCAAAAATGTTATCCAAATGAGAGAGCTAGTATAAAGCTCATCATCATCATCTCGCTTTCAAGTCTGTAAGAGAGAATATAAAACATCAATACAAGTTTTTTTTTCCCAATCCTTGTTATGTTTTGCTTTGGTTTTCTTTCGTAAGCTAATTTTAGAAGTTAAAGAATGAAGTAGTTATATAGAAAAAATTGAAGTATTGTTTTGAAAAACCAGAAGTTGGCTTCAGATTCCATTGTGAGTGACAATCCTTTTATACAAATACACCAGTCAATTACAAAACACTTCAACCCTGTGAGTGAGTGCCAATTACATTTTGTGTGCAATGAAATGGAAATCAAAATCGAGGAACTCTTGTAGCTGAAATTCCCACTTTCTTGAAATCTTATAAGCATACATGAACAGTGTTAAAGGAGTTCGAAGAAAGTCTTCAACCAATCCTCTGTCCACTAGGTAGAGTAGTGAAGGTGCAATCTTTAATCCTCGAGAGGGCATCTTCAAGAGTGGTATCAGAGCTCCACGGTTCACATAACTTGGACTGAATCAAAACATGGCAGGCACAAGTATTCCAGCGATGAGTTTACAAAGTATTCAGGCGAATATACCAGTTCTAACAGGTGAGAACTATAAAGCATGGTCTCTTAGAGTTGAAGATTGTCTTAAGATATGTGAATGCTAGGATGTGGTGAATGAAGGAACAACAGAACTTGAGGGAATAGCAAACTTAACAAAACAACAAGAGTTAAGGTTGAGACAGGATAGAGACAAAGACTTCAAAGTACTCATTTTTCTGAGATCAATGGTGAGTTAAACCATATTGCTGAGACATGTTGGATGCAAGAGCTCGAAGGAGCTGTGGGATACATTAAAGTTAGAACATGTAGGGTTTGTACAATCATTAAGGCTAAAGAAACAAGCTGTTATGAGAAGTTTTGAAAACTTTTCAATGAAGGATGAAGAAAATATAGCTGCTGCAAAAACAAGATTTATGGGATTGGTACAAGAACTGAAAGAATTTGATGAAAATACAAGTTTAGAGAGGTTAGTTGACAAATTTTTAAGCAGATTGCCTTTAAAATTTGAAGCTAGCATAGCTCCTGTTGAATGGCAGTTCAGTAATGACCCTGATTCTGTCACTTTGGAGCAAGTTTTTAATGTTTTCGAAATGCATGAAGAGAGACATGGGTTGAGAAGAGAAAGTAAGGAATATGCATTGAAAGCTGAACATTTTAAAGTTCCAGAAAATCCACCTTTCCAAACCCAAACAAGAAACCTGAACCAAAACCAATCTAAGCCAAGCTTGATGCATTCACAGACCCAGCATCTGACACAAACTCTTCCACAAAATAACTAAAATCAATTCCAAACATCAACCTATCTGTAGCATCACTCTTACAAAAACTAGATACAATACCTACAGCCTCAAATTTGTCCTCAAACATATTACTTTTCTCAAATACCTTACTTAAATTTTCAAACCACTAGCTAAATTTCTGGAAATAATTCCAATAAGATGCAGAGTGATACAAGAGCAACAAGATGGGGCATGTTTCCTAATTGTAGATTTTGTAGAAAAACCAATCATGCAGCTGAGGAGTGTTTTTGGAATGAAAATGCTGATTGTATTCATTGTGGGAAGAGGGGACATTTGAAGAGAATATGCTATGAGAGTTGGATGTTAGAATAACAAAATCCCCAAAGCCCTATCGATGGAAAACCCCCACTAATACATCCCTTTCTAAGACAAAACACTTCCCCTAATCCATTACCGACTCAAACTAAGCCTTATCAAAATCTTCCTAAACCCCAAATGTATCAAGCAAACTATGTTACCAACTCTGGAAAATCACAAATTCCACAACATTATCCTCACCAACCACAAATGATTCATCGTCAACCTATTTAACTACAAATAAGTCATTCCTATATTTCACAGCCAAATTACTCACAATAGACATTTTACCAACCTATGCAAACCCAAGCACCAAACCAATTGCCACAAAACACTTGTCCTGTTGATCATACTTCAACTCAACCCACTTCAAAAATTTGTCTAAACTCCCAGCTCAATCCATAGCCTAACTCCAACATTCATCAGGAACTTCACAAACAACAACACCATCCAAAAAGCCAATAACTGAAGAAAGTGTCTTCGAAGTGGAGACTTGTCATCAATCCAAAAACCATGCATCAACTATTAAGTTTTTTGGAGCTGAGGCAAATGTTGAAAAAGAAGGAGATTGGTTGGTAGATAGTGGTTGTTCCAACCATATGACAAAGAAGAAGGAGGCTTTTGTTGAAACAACTACTGACTTGAACACTGTGGTGAAGATTGGCAATGGTGACATAATACCAGTCACTTGGAAAGGAAATGTGGAGTTGATTACCAAAGGTGGAAGTACCATACTTGAAGAAGTGTATTACATTCCTGAGTTAGATCAAAACTTGATCAGTGTAGGGCAGCTTTTAGAGAAGAATTACAAAGTGTATTTCAAAGACAACATGTGCAGAATTTTCAATGCACAAGGAGAGCTAGTTCATAAGGTAGCGATGGTGAATAGGGTTTTTAAGCTATGAATGATAGATGTTGATGGAGCTTTTGCAGCAATTCCAGTGACTGAGTTGACATAATTATGGCACAAAAGCTATGGTCATACAAACCTAGACTATATCATTGAAATGCGAAAAAAGGAATTGGTAATAGGACTGCCTCATTTGTGTAGCAAGCTGAAGAATGTGTGTGAATCATGTGGATAGGGAAAGAGCTATGTTTTACCTTTTCCAACAAGTGATTGGAGGGCCACAGAAAAGTTACAATTGGTGCACACTGATGTTTGTAGACTGATGAATATATCATCAGTCGGAGGAAGTAGATACTATGTTGAATTTGTTAATGATGTTTCAAGATATACTTGGATCTATTTCATGAAGAGTAAAGATCAAGTGTTTGGCATGTTTAAAGTGTGGAGGGCAGAAGCTGAAAGCCAATATGGGAAGAAGGTGAGATGTGTGAGGAGTGATAGAGGAGGAGAGTATGTATCAAATGAGCTGAAGAACTACCTTGAAAGGGAAGGGATCTATCATCAATTTTCAGTTGATTACACACCACAGCAAAATGGAGTATTGTAGAGAAAAAACAAAAAAATTGTGGAAATGGCAAGGGCTATGATGGTTGGAATGCAAGTACCTAGAAGGTTTTGGCTTGAGGCTTGTTTTAGTACTGTGTATTTACAAAACAGAATGAAAGCACAAGCTTTGAGGAGAAAACACCATTTGAAGTTTGGTTTGGAGTTAAACCGAAAGTGAGTCATCTAAGGGTGTTTGGATGTATAGCTTATATGCACATTCCTGAAGCAAGAAGGACAAAACTAGATGAAAAGGCCATGAAGGGTGTGATGATGGGCTATAGTGCTGAATCAAAGGGCTATAGAATTTATAGTCCTGAAACAAAGAAAATGTTAGTATCAAGAGATGTGAAGTTTGATGAAAATGAGGGATGGAAATAGGAAGAGCCAATTGGAAGGAGTTTTGGAAGAATAGAGATTGAATTTCCATTAAATGATGTGAATGCTGATCAAACAAATGCAGAGGATGCAGATGATAATAACAATTCAGGAGGAGATGAATCTCAGGAGGAGACAACTCAGTCGGATCCACAAAGCTCCAATGATTCTGGTGAAGATGGAGTTTAGGAGGAGCATTCTCCAAGATCTTAAAATGATATGGAAACATCAAGCTCTGACAGTGCTCACAAGACAAGAGACTTAGCATCCATATATAATGAAACTAACCCTTTGTTTGATTTCAGGTATAATGCAGCAGATGAAGAGGAGACAGATGAAGTTTTGACAATTATGGAGTGTGCTTTGCCAGCAGAATGTGAACCGATGACATACAAACAAGCTATCAAACAAGGAGTGTGCAAAGCTCGATGGATGAAGAAATAAAAGCTATTGAAGAGAATGGAACTTGGGTGCTGGTGGATCTGCCAAGTCTTGAAACCAAGGTGGTTGATTCCAAGTGGATTTACAAGAAGAAACTGAATCTTGATGGAACAATCAACAAATATAAAGCTAGACTTGTTGTGAGGGGATATAAACAAGAGTATGGAGTAGATTATATAGAGACATACGCACCAGTAGCAAGGTTGGATACAGCCAGATTGTTGTTGGCTCTAGCTGCAAATAATGGGTGGAGAGTTCACTAAATGGATGTGAAGAGTGCATTCTTGAATGGAATGCTAGATGAAGAAGTCTACTTGAAGCAACCTGAAGGCTATGTGGTGAGTGGACAAGAACAGAAAGTATATAAGCTTGTGAAGGCATTGTATGGATTGAAAACAAGCTCCAAGAGCTTGGTATTCAAGAATCAACAGCTGCCTAATGCAAAATGGGTTATCAAGAAGCAAGAGTAAAGCAACCTTATATGTAAAAATTAGAGATGAGGATAAGTTAATTTGCTCCTTGTATGTTGATGACCTGCTGATAATTGGAACATAAGACAAGATGATAGAAGAATTAAGGAGTTAATGAAATCATAGTTTCAGAAGACAGATTTGGGAGAAATGAGATTCTTTCTGGGCTTGGAGATAGATCAAAGTGGAAATAGAATTTTCATACATCAGAGGAAGTATGCTAAAGAATTGATTGAGAAGTTTGGATTGAAAGAAAATAGTGGAATGAGGACTCCTATGGAATATCAATTGAAGCTGGAACCTACGATATCAGGTGAGGAATTTGATGCTACTTATTATAGGAGTATTATTGGATCATTGATGTACTTGAGTGCTTCAAGGCTTAATATAGCATGTGTTGTGAATATTATGGCTAGTTTTAGTCAATTACCTTTGAGGCAACATGTTGTTTATGTTAGGAGGATTATTAGATATGTTAAACATACAATTGATTGTGGAATCTAGTTTGGAAGAAGTGAAAAAGTGGAGTTATATGTGTTTAGTGATGTTAGTTATGTTGGAAGCAATGAAAGTAAGAGTAGAAGTGGATATTATTGTAGCCTAGGATCTGAGGTTTTTGCTTGGTGTTCCAAGAAGCAAAGAAGTGTTGCTTAATCATCAGCTGAGGCTGAATATGTGGCAGTAAACATGTCTGCCAAGCAAGCACAATGGTTGAAGAAAATCCTATCAGATGTTGATGAATTGAGGGAAAAGTGTGTGACAATTTATTGTGATTCTAGTGCTGCAATTGCAATGGCAGAGAACCCTTCAGATCATATGAGAACCAAGCATATAAAAGTCAAGTATCTTTATGTTAGGGAATTGATTGAAGAAAAGAAGATCAAGATGACCTTCTACAAATCAAGCTTCCAACTTGCTGATTTATTCACCAAGGCCTTACCAAAATGGAGGTTTGAATCTATAAGAAATATGTTAGGTGTGCAAGTCCCACAAAACAAAGGAGGAGCTGCTGAATTAAATTGTTTTATGAAACCAGCTGTGTTGAAACTTGCTGAGGATCTTGCAATAACAGTTAAAATGAAGAAGAAAAGAAGAGTGAAGATCAAGCTGAAGCCTCCAAGACTTCTCAGAAAACTCGAGCTATTGATTTTGGGGATAATTCAGAAGGCCATGCATCCAAGAAATGAAATTCTGAAGATTGGAGATCAAGAAGGAGAAGGAGCTGAAGGAATCTGAAGGAAGTTGAAGCAGCTGTGAAGTTTTCAGGATGTTCTTGACAAGAAAAGAAAAATGCAAAGCAGGAAGAACAGAAACCTTGGAAATTTCTTAAATAGAGTTTAATGGAGGGTTAATAAGTTCAATCAAGAGTCATTAGAGTTAAATCAAGCATGGATGGCCAGTACAACACACACTTTTTTTTATTGCTGTCAACAGGATTTGTAGTTGTCAGGATTTTGTTTTCTGAAGTTATTGGCTGTTGAAGATGTCGGGTTTTGTTATACTAAGGACAAAATGCTCACTTTTGTGCATTGACAAATGAGGAAATGTTTGTCATAGCTTTATTTTTATTCTTCAGGTCATGTATTTCTCCTTTAGTTTTTTCCAAAAATGTTATCCAAATGAGAGAGCTAGTATAAAGCTCATCATCATCATCTCGCTTTCAAGTCTGTAAGAGAGAATATAAAACATCAATACAAGTTTTTTTTTCCCAATCCTTGTTATGTTTTGCTTTGGTTTTCTTTCGTAAGCTAATTTTAGAAGTTAAAGAATGAAGTAGTTATATAGAAAAAATTGAAGTATTGTTTTGAAAAACCAGAAGTTGGCTTCAGATTCCATTGTGAGTGACAATCCTTTTATACAAATACACCAGTCAATTACAAAACACTTCAACCCTGTGAGTGAGTGCCAATTACATTTTGTGTGCAATGAAATGGAAATCAAAATCGAGGAACTCTTGTAGCTGAAATTCCCACTTTCTTGAAATCTTGTAAGCATACATGAACAGTGTTGAAGGAGTTCGAAGAAAGTCTTCAACCAGTCCTCTGTCCACCAGGTAGAGTAGTGAAGGTGCAATCTTTAATCCTCGAGAGGGCATCTTCAAGACACATAAATGTGCTGAAGCAGATTTATTTCCAGATAATGATTGTCGGAGGCCTCGTTTGGAAGTAAAACCAGGCAAACAAATAACCGTCTTCTCTTGGTAGTAAGTGCTTGTGTAAAAGAAAGTTAAAAGAAGACCTAAGATAGTTTGCTATTCAAGTAAAGCTAGTGTTTGAGAATGTTATAACTTTTGAGTGAGTGGCATGGGAACGAAGCATGTACATATATAGGTGATTTAGATTTTGGAGTTAAAAGGCCAAGAATCATCTTGACGCATAATCCATGAGGGTGTCACATGGTCTTGTCCTCCAATATTTAAAAAAATGGACATGAGAGGAGGATTCATATTCCTTCAAATTAGGTCCCCATGCTGCACAAGAAATAAGACTATGGAGGACCAGCTAGAGAGTGATTGCCAGGTGGATATCAATGTTCATGTAGATGCATAACTTTCCGTGGTATCTGATAAACCTGGGACATTATTTGGCGGATGATGTAAAACCAAGTGATTCCTTGATTAGGGAGATTGAGGGAACACCTATTTATGGAATCAAACCGAAGCTGAATAAAATTCAACTTGCAGATTGTAACATTCAAGAACAGACCTGTGGAAGTAGACAATGTCTTTCCTCCACCAGTTTGATATATATGATTGTCTTTGCTTTGTCTCAGAGCTGAATTGGATAACCCACATGGTTTTGTCTTGCAACTCACCATTGACAAATTTGGTATTGCGTGAGTCTGTCTGTTTGTTAGAGCACATTAGGTCCGACTAAGTTGAGTCTTATTTCATGCAAGAGACCAGTTCGGTGGACGAAGAAATTACTATCATCAGGACAGAGAACATGCTTCAGACTCAGATGTTCGTGAATCACTTCGGGGAACACATGACAAGCTTCAGACATCAAGCCTAACATGTTCCTTTTAAAAAAAAAAAAAACATCAGAGTATGACCATGGTTAGAATTGCTGGCAGACTTGAGATTTTTATCTCCTGAAGATTTCTTGTCATTTAAAGAACAAAAAGAAACTCAAAACTGCTCAAAATGTCGGTATCAGCCAAAAACTAAAGTTTAAAGACACCTTAATAACATAAATCAACTGGTCATTGTAAGGCCTTGAAGCTGTCTAAAAAAATAAAGCCTTACTAAATCTTGTTAGAAATACAATGTCGTTATAATGCCGGAAAGCCAAGTATATTTTGACAATAAAGGCATGTGAAAAAAGCACATATCATCTGATTTATTTATTAAATTAAATATTCTTAAATAAAGAAAAAGTTTAATAGAAAATAAACTTAGCCTCCTAATTTCAAAATTTATGAAATTATGATCAACAACTCTTCTTAGCGTTAAGCTATAAGCAGAAATAACTAACTTCCTAAAATTTTGATTAGTGACTCTTTTTGTTTAGGCTTCATGATCTCTTCTTATAAATTGGAGATTTGGTAATGTCCATATTGTTCCCCATGTACTCATGAAGAACTTTTCACTCATAATTGGATTTATGTATTTATGATAATACTTCAAATAATTTTTGTGTGTGCATTATTCATGTATATATTTTTTCTGAATCTCTTTTCTTTATATTGATTGTTAAAATAGAATAACTACAAAAGTGTGAGACCTTGGATTTTTCTCATTTTTGTTCCTGTGATTCTTGATTTTTATTATAATTTATTTTAGATTAGAATTTGTTCCTGTAGCATTGTGCTTTAGGGACTTAATTTGATTATCTAAGGTTAGTTTAGTCCCACTAATATTTTTTGTGGTGATTTTTTTTTATTTTCTATGTTTGTTAAAAGAGTAAAAATATGTTTGGTTGAGATTTGCAACAAAAAAAGATGTAAAAACAAACACTTATTTAGTTAAAACTTATAATAAAAAACTAAAAACAAAAAAATGTTTGATTTTATCATCTTGTTATATTTTTATAATTATACTATTAGATGTTAATATCAAATTTTAATTTAAATGTTTGAATACATCAAATTGTATTATTAAATTAATTAATTCTCATTTTGGTTAAAAATAAAATGTATGAATATTTATACAATTAAAGAAAATTAAACTTCAATTATATATAATAAAATTCTATAAACTATAAAAATTACATTAAATCATTCTAATCAATAAAAGATATTCATCATATTATAATCTTTCAAAATATAATAGTAGTATCATTTACAAAAAAAAAACATAAATCAATTAGAACTAATATATTCATTCCACATTTGTTTAGAAAATTCTTCCCACTTTTGAGATATACTTCGAAATTATGTTGGAGTAATTTTATACTTTACTTGAGAACTTGCATCTTCATTTTTATTTTTCCTAATTTGTTGTTTATTTTCAATACAATTGTCAAATAATTCATTGTTTTGTCCATACATTTTAATATTCTTGTCTATAATACAATAAACAATATTGATGTATTTTTGTTTCTGCATATCATAACTCATCATATTTGAAAGTATAGGAAATCTTACTTTGAAAACTCCAAAACATCTTTCAATAATATTTTTAATGAAGAATATCTGTAGTTAAATAATTCATGTGGACTTTGAGGTCTTCCATTTCCTTTATAATCTCATAAATGATATCTCTCACCTTGATATGGTGAAAAAATCTAAGCATATTAATATAGCTTCAATAAACCAAATAGAACTTACCTAATATATAAAAAATATTAACAAATTTTTTAAAAATTAATAAGTATCACTATGTTTATTTAAAATAATGTAATAACTTATAGAGGCATACAAAAGTGGTTTGTTACATTTATTACTATTTCTAAAAAAGCTCAAGAGTCATTTACATTACCTTCCCTTAAAGCCATTACATATGTGAGATGTATGTCATATGAGCAACAACACATAATATTTTAAGTTAGATTAGTTTTATTTTTACCCTTTATGGTTTTTGTTCAACGATAGGAATATGTGCATCAATATGTTTAATATCTATTGCTCTCATACAATCTTAAAAAATAAAATTACACTGTTAGAATAATTATGAATTATAAAGACCTAATGAAAATAGTAATTAAATTATATGAATGTATCTAAAAATGTGGAAAGAATTTTAAATTAAGTTGAATTTTAGGAGATGTATTGGTAAAAGATGGTTGAGTGATGACTCTTTTGTAAGACAATTGATTACATATAAGAATTTGGCAAAAGTAATTTGAAATTGTCCAAGTCAATGTTAAAAGCGATTCTAGTTATGGAGATAATACCTTACAGTCTCCAAGAAGATTGTCTTGCTCATGCTTAAGTTCTTATAAATCCTTATAGGATTGTCATTCAAAGTTTTAATATCCAATCATGTCCTGAAAAAGCAAAAGTACTAAATGGTTACTTGTGTAAATGAAAATATTAATTATCTTCCCTAACTAGATAAATAATAACTACCTTCATCAATTCTTATTCTTATGAGATTTCTTTTTCTTATAAGGAAAACTTGTATCTTGATCTCCTTTTTCATTATATGAACAAACTTTATTAACGTCAATTTTATGTTCCTCTTCTATAATGTTAGATGGAGATTTAGTTGATGGATATGTATGTAAAGCAATAGTATCTCAAAAAATATACCACAAGTGTAACATCACACCCCCTACTGGAAGGGTAAAATGGTAAAATTGGCATAGGATGGGATAGATTGAGATTGCATAGGACTGCTCATGC
>JANZLD010019220.1:0-10724 GCA_026413575.1 Erythroxylum carthagenense
ACATTTTGTATTGAATTGTATATTCTGCATCTTTTTGTATAAAATTATATTTTGAAATGACACAAGTGTTTTATAATCGTGAAAGGGCCGAATGGCTATTGAAAATTGTGTTAAGTGAAAATGTTTATGAATGAATGTGGGCCCAATATGAGTTTCGATTTTCACATTTTGTGTTTTCGATTTAAAAAAGATTATGTGCACTTTTGAAAGATTGAGTGCTTTAGCGCACCACCTTTGCAGGGCATGGACTCAGATATCACCATCGATGTCGGGTTCGGGTCATCGCAGGAGAGGGGTGTTACACCCACCTCCAGGTGATGAGCAAAAGATTGAGTGAAAGAGAGCCAAGGCATCACTCCAAATTTGCTTATGTTGTATTTGAGTTAGTTTTGGAAAACACAAGGCTTTAGATCCTTTTCAAGAATTGGTAGTTCATGTAACTTTTGTATTTTAGGATTTGTGATTATGTTGTAATGTGGTTTGAAAGGCCATTATAGCTTTGTAAAACCCTTTTGTTTTTTAGGATATTGAAATGTGAATGATGAAGATTATTCGTATGTAATGTATTAAAGAGAATGACGTAGTAAAGATATGCTCAAGTCTTATGATATTCGCAAGAGGTTGGGTTCCGAAAACGAGTCCTAGCATTTGGAGTTGGTGGTGGCATATAAAAAAACACGTGGAGCTAGTTGTATAAAGGAGAGAAATCATTGTAGGTGGAGATAAAAACAAGGAGGATTATACGGGGCTTGAGGAAAAAAACTTCGACAGCTGGTGCAGTAAAATATTGAAGCAGCTGTGTTGTGCGTGAGCTATAGGAAGAATTGAAGACTACTCAACATACTCCTCCAAATAAAAGCTAGCAACTGGTGGAAAATGGACAGCAACGAAAGTAGCAAGAGAAGACTTAACATTGTGTGTTCTTAATTTATTTTTTCCTTATTTATTTTAATTTTGTGGATTTAATCAATGCAAACATATATTATGACCATAATTTACGTTACATTGATGGATATGTGTGAGTAAGTTTTTCTTTTCGGTTAAGGTTAAGATTGATATTGGATTAGGATAATTTTGTGGTATTGATTTTTGCTTGATTGAATATATATTTAGTCCTAATTTAGCTTGATCACCTAGATTAAGACCTTAGATGATTGAATGCCATAACCAATGGGATTTAATTTATCGGAAAATTAATCAAGCGATATACTTGAGACTAAAGTGTAGACCAACCTTAGGATCTCATGTGATGATGCCTAGGATTAACGAACTTAGTTTTAGGCTTCTTTTATTAAATGCCTTTTATTCCGAATTATCTATGAACCAAGTGGGTGACTCGGATTTAGAAGAAAAGGGAATTCTCATGAACATTAAGTTCAACTTGCTTAAGTGAAGTAATTCCTAGATCAGTCCATCGTTACAATTTTTAGTGTCCAATCCAATTGAAATCTAAAACCTTAACTGATTTCTGCAATTTGATTAAATCTAATTGTTTTATTTCATACCATGCATTTTTCATATTTCCTTGATTTGCTTACTTTATTTTATTTTATTTTCAAATCAATCAATTCTTAATCGTCTAAGTAAATTTTCATTATTTAATTTAATTGCCTTACATGTTGAAATTCGCTTAGGTACGACATCCGGTTCTTACAGTTTTATATTACTTATCGACGAGATGCGCTTGTCTCTAATTGGTCTAGATAGAATTGAATTTATTTATTTTTGTTTAGACCGTAAAAAGTTTTGGCGCTATTGTCAGGAAAATTCTTTTTTATTGTGAGTCGTTAGATTAAACGGTATTAATTATCTTAGATTTAATTCTTGCTTCGTTGTTTATTTTCATATTTTAGTTTTTTACTTGATTTGTTTACTTTAGGAGTGTTTTATTTTCTATTTTTAGCTCTGGTATTATTATTTTTATTTATTTCGTTTTGTTTATGCTCACTCATGGTCAAAAGCTCAAGAATTTGCTAATAGATACTGAGATTGAAAAAAACCGCTCGTAGGTTGTGTAAGGAAACCAAATTGGCTCAGAGTAGTAACATAGCAAAAAGGATTAGAGAAGAGCAGTTCATAGAGATGGAACAACACGAAGAGAAGTTGATGCCACATACTAAAGAGAAAAGGGAGTTAACTATGATGAATTTGACTATGGGGCATAACAATAGACCTATGCCTCCCATTATAAGGCCAACGATCACCGCTATGAGTTTTAAGATTCCTTACAGCATTATATCCATGGTGAGAGCATCTCAATTTGGAGGATTGCCTTTGGAGAATCTGAATACCCATTTGGAGACATTTCTGGATATTTGTGATTTGTTCAAGCAGAATGGAGTATTGGAAAATGCTGTGAGATTAAGGTTATTCCCATTTTCTTTAAGGGATAAGGTCAGAGCATCGTTGGCTAGTTTGTAGTAGGGACGATTACTACATGGGATGAGATGATGATATTATTTTTGGCTAAATTTTCCCCTTGTCAAGTTTGAAAAAATGAAGAATGAGTTCACTTCCTTCACTTAATATTAAAATGAAAGTTTATATGAAGCGTGGGAGCGATTTCGGGATATGTTGGCACAGTGTCCTAGTCATGGGTTCTCTACATGGCAGCAGGTCAATACTTTTTATACAAGAATGACCCCATCGACCAGGAGTACCATAGATGCTGTCGTAAGAGGTAGTTTAATGAGGAAAATGCCAAATCAAGCCTACAGGTTGATTGACAAGATGGCTACTAGCAATTTTCAATATCATACAGAAAGGCATCTCAGACGACCTACAGGAGCTCGTGTAGTCGACAATATGCTTTATCTGCTCAGATGGATGTTTTGACGAAGAAGTTGGATAATCTGATGCACAGTGTGAGAGGAGGAGTTAGTACTTCATTGAGGAGTTGTGCTTTTTGCGAGCATTATGGTGGAGATTCCCATGCATCTTTTGAGTGTCAAGTCGGGAATCCTTTTGCTCAAGAGACGGAAGAGGCCCATTATGTGGGCAATTATAATAGACAGCGAGGGGACCCATATTCTAACACCTACGACCCAGGGTAGAGGAATCATCCAAATTTCTCTTGGCGAAACGATTAGGTGACACAATCACAATCATCCAATGTTCAAAGACAACCACCTCTAGGTTTCAAGGCTCCTAATCCTGCGCCACAAGAAAAATTTAATCTTGAAGAACTACTCTCAAAGTACATTTCCACTACTGCGGTTAGGATGCAGAATCAAGAATCTTCTATCAGACATTTAGAGAATCAGATGAGCCAGATTACAAGTTAGTTGAAGGAAAGACCTTCAAGTTCATTGCCCAGCATTACTGAGGTCAACCCAAGAGAACATGCAAATGTAATCTTATTGAGGAGTGGCAGATAACTTGAAGAAGTTAAGGAGAAGCACAAGGATAAAGTCGAAAAAAGTGAAGAAGAAGAAAGTTGGGAGAGTGGTAAGGAGGCCAAGGAAGCAACAATGCAATTAGATAAGCAATTTGTTCGTTTTCTCGAGATATTTTAAAAGTTACATATAAACATTCCTTTTGTTGAGGCTATACCGCAGATGCCTTCTTATGCTAAATTTTTTAAAGAAATTTTGTCTAATAAGACAAGACTTGAGGAGTATGCCATGGTGAAGCTGAATGAGGAGTGTTCGGCCATATTGTCAAGAAAGTTACCAACGACGCTTAAGGATACATGAAGTTTTACTATTCCTTGTGTTGTTGGTGATTTACATATAGATAGTGCTTTAATGGATTTAGATGTGAGCATTAACTTAATGCCTCTTTCTATTTTCATAAAGTTAGGATTGATAGAGCCTATGCTCACTACTATTTCACTTCAGCTTGCAAATAGGCCAATCACTTATCCGAGGGGAATCATTGAGGATGTATTGGTCAAGGTCGAGAAGTTTACCTTCCCAGTGGATTTCTTAGTCCTTGATATAGAGGAAGATATAGACATCCCCATCATTCTTATGAGACCTTTCATAGCCACTGCACGGAGCATCATCGATATGCAACGTGGAAAGTTCATCTTGAGACTTTAAGATAAAGAACTAGTGTTTGATGTGTTTAATGCTATGAAGCATCCTTCTACTCTTGACTGTTTCCATTTTATTGATATTTATTCTTTTGATACTGATGATTCTTCTATTGTTTGTGCAGATTTGTTAGAAAGAGAAATGCAAGGAATGATCGAAAAGTTAGGGGAAGAATTGCAAGAAGAGTTATAGGATATTGCAGTTAAGATGGAGCAGGCATATTGGACACATTATAGAGCATACGAACCTCTCTAACATGAGCCCCCTTGTCTTGACCTTAAACCTCTTTTGATTCATTTGAAATATGTTTATCTTAATCCACCTGAGCACTTACCATTTATCACTTCTTCTTGTTTGTCAAGTGCCATGGAGGAGCAGTTGTTGAGGGTACTGCAGGACCACAAAAAGGCCATTGGGTGATCTATTACAGATATCAAAGGTATAAGCCCTTCTTTTTACACAAACCATATTTTTATAGAGGATGGAAGTAAGGCAATAGTGCAGCCCATGAGGAGACTTAACCCACACGTGAAGGAGGTAGTGAAAGATGAGGTAGTAAAGCTTCTAAATGTATGTATTATCTATCCCATTTCAAATTCTGGTTAGGTTATTTTTGTGCATGTGGTGCCAAAGAAAGGATGCATCACTGTGGTTGAAAATGAAAATGAGAAAAATGAATTAATAGCCACTAGGAAGGTAACTGGGTAGAGAATGTGCATAGATTATAAGAAGTTGAACGATGCCACCAGGAAAGATCATTTTCCTTTACCTTTTATTGATAAGATGATTGAGAAATTAGCTGGACATGACTTTTATTATGCCTTAGATGGATATTTGCAGATTTTGGTAGCCCCAGAAGATCAGGAGAAAACAACTTTTACATGTCTTTATGGTACATTTGCATATAGACGTATGCCATTTGGGTTATGCAATGCTCAATCTACATTTCAAAGATGCATGATGGCTA
Source organism: Erythroxylum carthagenense (assembly GCA_026413575.1). Classification (NCBI taxonomy): domain Eukaryota; kingdom Viridiplantae; phylum Streptophyta; class Magnoliopsida; order Malpighiales; family Erythroxylaceae; genus Erythroxylum; species Erythroxylum carthagenense. Next base: position 5,005 of record JANZLD010019220.1, read on the forward strand.
TTATTTCTAATATGCTTGAATCTTGCGTTGAAATTTTCATGGATGACTTCTCTGTATTTGGTACTTCATTTGATGCATGCTTGGATAACTTAGAGAAAGTCCTGATTAGGTGTGAAGAGATTCATTTAGTGCTAAATTAGGAAAAAAAATGTCATTTCATGGTACAAGAGTGCATTGTTTTGGGTCACAAAATTTCTAGCAAGGGTATAGAGGTAGACCCAGCAAAAATAGATGTCATTAAGAAACTTTCACCACTAAACAATGTTAGATCCATTAGAAGTTTCTTAGGCCATACTAATTTTTACCGTAGGTTCATTAAGGATTTTTCTAAGATTGCTAAACCTTTGACTAACTTACTTGAAAAAGACTTTGTGTTTAATTTTGGCGATAAATGTTTGACATCTTTTCAATTGTTAAAGGATATGCTTGTGACTACACCTATTATTACATCTCCTGACTGGTCTCTTCCTTTTGAATTAATGTGTGATGCAAGTGATTATGTAATGGGTGTTGTTTTAGGCCGAAGACGCAGTAAGACCTTTCATCCTATTTTTTATGCAAGTAGGACACTGAACAGCGCACAACGCCATTACTCCACCACGGAAAAAGAGATGTTGGCGGTTGTGTTTGCTTTTGACAATTTTCACTCATATTTGGTTTTGACTAAAGTGATTGTGTATACTGACCATGCAACTTTGAAATACTTGATGACAAAACCCGATGCTAAACTAAGACTAATTCGTTAGGTGTTACTTTTGTAGGAATTTGACATTGAGCTGAGGGATAAGAATGGAGTCGAGAATTTTGTAGCTGATCACTTGTCAAGGTTAGATGAAGCTACCATAGAGAGTGCAACAAAAAAGGACATTCAGGAGACTTTTCCTGATAAGCATCTGATGGTTATGATGGTCGCTCCTTGGTTTGCAGACTGTGTAAACTAACTTGTTGGTAATATCTATCCCCCTGATCTTTCTTATGCTCAAAAGAATTTTTTTTTTGTCTTAGGTAAGATACTATCTTTGGGATGATCCTTTGCTTTACAAGATTTGTGTGGATTGTATTGTTAAGCGCTGCATTCCTGAAGAGGAAATGTCCTCTGTGTTACATTAGTGTCATTCTAAAGAGGCTGGGGGACATTATGGTGCATCTAAAGTGTGGTTTCTATTGGCCCACCTTATTTAGGGATGCATTTGCATTTATCAAATCTTGTGATAGGTGTTAAAAGGGCGGAGACATGACATGCCATTGATTAACATTCTTATTTGTGAGATTTTTGATGTTTAGGGCATAGACTTCATGGGAACATTTCCTACGTCTTTCTCAAATCAATATATATTGGTTGTTGTTGATTATGTTAGCAAGTGAGTGGAAGTAGAAGCATTGCCCACAAATGAGTGTAGACATGTTGTTAAGTTTTTGAAGAAGAATATTTTTACACATTTTGGCACACCTAGGGCTATCATTAGTGATGGGGGGTCGCATTTTTGCAACAAACTTTTTGATTCATTATTAGTTAAGTATAGGGTAACCGATAAGGTTGTTACTCCATACCACCCCCAAACTAGTGGACAAGTTGAAGCCTCAAATAGGGAATTAAAGAAAATACTTGAAAAACTGTTAATGCTTCTAGGTGGGACTGGTCTTTAAAGCTAGATGATGCACTTTGGGCATATAGGATTGCATTTAAGACATCCATAGGCATGTCACCATTCAAGATAGCGTATGGAAAATCTTGTCATCTTCTAGTTGAGTTAGAGCATTGTGCATACTGGGCTACTAAATCTCTTAACTTTGATTTGTCTTCTGCAGGTGCTAAGAGACTTATGCAGCTTCATAAACTTGAAGGGTTCCATTTGGATGCTTATAACAATTCGAAGCTGTATAAGGAGTGTGTGAAAAAGTGACATGACAAGAAGATCCTCCACCGAGAGTTTAAGGTAGGCGACTAGGTATTAATTTATAACTCCCATCTTCATCTTTTTCCAGGGAAGCTTAAGTCGAGATGGTATGGACCATTCACGGTGATCCAAGTCCTTCCTTTTGGTGTCCTTAAAGTAAAACGAAAAAATAAAAACTCGTTCAAGGTAAATAGGCAACGAGCTAAATTGTATATGCCCAAGTTTGTGGATAACTCTGAGGAGCGATTGTCTCTTCATGACACTTCGCCTACTTAATCGTAGTGTAAGCCTTCTAGTAGGACTGTAATTTTCTTTCTTTTCCTTTTTTGTTGTTTTCTTTGCGTTTCTTTCTAGTTTAATGCATTTCTTTGAGTTATTTTGAGTTTTCTTTAGGTTTGTGTGGTTGGTGATAAAGAGTTCTTGGCCAATTCTTTTTTAGGAAAGTTTCTTCTTCCTTTTTCCCCTCTTTGTGTTTGATTTTTAGCTATTTGAACATTAGGGACAATGTTCATATTAAGTTTGGTTGGAAATTGAGATTATGTGCATGATGATATTTATGATATTGATGTTGATGTTTAGAGATACACAATTGAATGGTTGCGACTCTTTTGGTAGCTAACTTGGGTCCCATTTGTGATGAATTTGACCATATGTTCTTGTCAAAGTAGTTGGAAGGAGAATTGAGTTGTATGCGTGAACTTGGATTGGGCAGCTTGAGAGGATAGTGAACCATGTGGATTGATTGAATTTGTTGATTGCATAAACTTAGTCAATAACTGATGCTAAGTGATGAGGCAATGTATGAAGTTTTGATGTATTTTTATTTAAGCAAATGCGAGGTCTTTAGCTATATGACTGCATTTCATAGTCATTTTTTTCTTTTATGTATATGAGGCTTCCCTATGTGGATTACCTTCAGAACTTACTCTGAACCTATTTGATACTGCTAGTTACATGCTTTATGGACATGATAAAGGCTTTCTTTGTTTTTAACCTTTAGCTTAAATGACCCACCAAGTCATTTTTCCCTTGTTACCCCCTTTGAGCCTTTAACCTTGTTGTTTTCGTATTAATCACATTGCATTAAAACTTGAAAATTTTTAGCCTAACCCTTTCACATGTTGAATGAAGTACTAAGTATTTGATTCCTTAATTTAGGGACTTTTGTTTTACATGCTATTCTGATATGTTTTAGATGTACATCTACTCAGTTGTTGTTGATTTTTGCTACTACTATCGTCTTTTATGTTTATTGTTACCAAAAAAAACAAAAAAACAAAAAGGAGAAAAAAAGAAAAGAAAAAAAAGGAAAAAAAGGGTTAGATTAAATAGTAACATTGGATAGTGATGAGTAGTTGTAATCCCATGTTTCTTTTTGCACATTTCATAATTTCTTTTTGATTGTCCCACTCACTTAGTACTTTGTAAATGCTTGTGAGTAGCCTTTGTCCTTTTTACCTCACCTTAACCTAAGCCCGATTATAACCCTTAGTAAAAGCCCTTTTGATCTATGATGGCATGTACTCTATGTAGTGGAAAAATAGGTGAATTTGTAAGCCTATGGTAGTGTAATCTCTTAAAGGAAGCTTTGAGCGAAACACAACCCTTATACACTTGAACGACATAAGTGAATATCGTGAGGAAAGTTCATTTTAATTTTATGCTTGCTTTTGATCAAAGATATCTACCTTTGATTTTGTTTACATGTATTGATGAAACGATTATGATATATGTAGCAGCTTGATACTTGAGTTTGCCGAAGTCTAAGGGACTGCAGGCACTTAATTTTCGTTGAAAATGAAATGATAGAATATGTTGGTTGTGACCTAAGTACGTTGCTTGAGGATAACCAAAAATTCAAGTGTGGGGGTGTTATTAATGGATATTTTATAATAATTTTTGATACATAATTTGTTAAACTCTTATCCATTTAATGTTTAAATTGCATTAATTAAGAGTTATTTGTTTTGATTTTAGGCACATTTGATATGGAACATCTAACACCATAAATCAAGAAAAAAAACTTTCAAAGGAGCTAGGATAAAAAAAGTTAATGTTTTAGCTACCTAAAACGTTAATATTTTGGAAGACAAAGAATGGAGGTTTTTGCATGAACAATAAATTAAAAACGAGTGGGAAAAAGGATAGCCAGAGAGCATGAGATGATGGACTTTGACAATACATAAGAGACAAAAGAGAGGTGGCAATCAAGGAATGAAGAGTGGGCTGTGTAGAGAGAACAGAAGAAAAACAAGAAAGGAGAGCTACGTTGGTGCTGGAGAAGTAGCACAAGTGGACCAAGAACAAGCAGCAAATCACGCAAGTAGTTGGAGAAAAAACGTTGATTGGAGAGTGCATGAAGAGAAACTAGGCGTGAACAACAAACAATGTTAGGACGTAAAAAGGAATGAAAAAACGCTGAAGTAGTGGAGAAGGACAACTGTTGATAAAAAAATGTTGAATAAGGAGTGTGCATGAGCAGTTAGAAAAAAGAGAGCACTAACACTACTCCATGACCAACTGAACATACAGCCCCCACCGAACATACACTCACCAACTGAACATATACTCACCAACTCCATCACTCACGTTGGACCAGCTCTCAAGACGTTACAACTACTCAAACATCAGCAGCTAGTGGTGGTAAGAAAGCAACGTGACAATGTAGTTAGTGGAGATAAAACGCTAAAGGAAACTAGTGACAGAGAGAGAGGAGTATGTTGCAGCTATGGCAAAGAGACAGCTCTTCCAACCACCCACATTACACCACTATAGAGGACGTGAGCAACTGTGGCTAAAGGAATAACAAGCAGTTGGTGGACGCAAGGTGGCAGAAGCATCAACGTTGCAGCTACTAGGAGAACATTTGGAGCTAGTGGTGACATATAAAAAAAACATGTGGAGCTGGTTGTATAAAGGAGACAAATCGTTGTAGGTGGAGATAAAAAAAAGGAGGATTATGCATGGCTTGAGGAAAAAAACATTAGCAGCTGGTGCAATAAAATATTGAAGCAGTTGTGTTGTGTGCGAGCTATAGGAAGAATCGAAGACTATTCAACATACTCCTCCACATAAAAGCTAGCAGCTGGTGGCAAGTGGACAGCAACGAAAGTAGCAAGAGAAGACTTAACATTGGGTGTTCTTAATTTATTTTTTTTCCTTATTTATTTTAGTTAGGTGGATCTAATCAATGCAAACATATATGATGATCATAATTTATATTACAATGATGAATATATGTGAGTAAGTTTTTCTTTTCGGTTAAGGTTAAGATTGATATTGATTAGGATAATTTTGTGGTATTGATTTTTAATTGATTGAATGTATATTTAGTCCTAATTTAGATTGATCACCTAGATTAAGACCTTAGATTATTGAATGCCACAACCAATAGGATTTAATTTGTCGAAAAATTAATCAAGTGACATACTTGAGACTAAAGTGTAAACCAACCTTAGGATCTTATGTGAGGATACCTATTGGACCCTATTTCCGGAGCCCAACATCAGACACGGAAGCATGAGACTTGGGCTTGGAGGGAAGACTTAGAAGTTGAAAATTTAGAAGAAAAGTCCCTCGGAAGCAAAGGTGGGCATCGCCGCGGCGTATGTTGTTTCGCCGCGGCGAAACCTTTCGGGAACTTACACCACGGTGAGCAAATGGTCTTTTGCCATGGTGAACCCGTGATTTAATCTTCACCGTGGCGAGCAAATGGTCTCGTCGCGGTGAAAGCCTTTTTCCACAGAACCCAAAATAAACTCAAAAAGCAAACTTAAACATACACTCAAGCAATCTTCTAAAATCTTATTCTCATGGTAAAAT
>JANZLD010019256.1:0-10723 GCA_026413575.1 Erythroxylum carthagenense
CATAATAAGATTGAATTTTATAGGTCGGACCTGAGTGAGTGTAGACTTGGATATGAGGAGATTTATCATGTTGTTCATCACTAGTCTCAGTCCATATAGCAGCAACTTGTGATGCAGTAGGAAGATTGTAAACATGCTGATCAAGACCCAGATAACATCTGAGAACAATTTGTTGATTTTCAAGCGACGGAATATCTTTAAGACTTCGAAAGAACCTAGCATAAGGGTTATCTTCAAGAATTGTCATAATCAGCTTCAATGTGCTTTCACGAAGTTTATCAGAACTGATAACCCTTTGTTGTAGTTCTTCATCAGTATCAAAGAAATAAAGTTGGTTTCCAGATACTTTATTGCTTGTCGACACTAAAATGTCAAGGAAATGGTAAACTCCCTTTGTGTTTTTTGTCCTTGAACACGGAATGTATAAACTCCCTTTGTGTTTTTTGTGAGGTCACGATCATATCTGACTCTATAGGAAGTGAAAGCTACATTGTTATTGTATGTACGAACATTCTTTCTGAAATGTTCCGATTCTTCGTTACTATTTAGAAACAAAGACTTTAAAGCATAAGGCATCTGAGGAGCAATAATAGAAATTTGTCCGGACAAGCAACAAAACGATGGAGGTTCAAGGTGAAATCGTTTTGTGTTACAGTATTGACAATCTAGAACAGAAGGGAGCTGTCGAGGTTCAAGAGGTAAATTCTGTAAGGATATTAATGTTGAAGGAAAGGTGCGATGATTTATACCTTCAAACATATAAAAACGACATTATCATTATGTGGACAAGTTAGCTTGGAAATAGTCTAAATATAGTGAAAAAAGGGTACCTTCATTTATGTGATCAGCATGGATATCAATACATCGGTCACGTATTTGTCGAGAAGAGGGCTCATGAGTGGGTTGTTGACCGGTGGAAGGTTCGATATTAATGAAAGAATGGTGATGTTGAGGAGTAATTGTTTGTTGAAGTGTCAATGAAGTGGAAGTTCTGTTTTGTGCAGCTCGACTTTCTCTACGTCGTCGTAACAATTCTTGTTTTTTTTTTCTCATTTGCCATTTTAGCATATTTTTGACGCCTTTTAGCATTTCTATCCATATCTAAATAGCTGAGGGAACGACATAGTATGAACGTCGTTACATACATAGCTACAGATATGTATATATATATATATAAATATATATCTATATCGATATATCGATATATAAATATATATCTATATCGATAGAAACAATAAATTTTAATATATATTATAAATGATTTCATAGTAAACATGTTAAAAACAACATTTTGTTTATGATATAACAAATAATATGTGGAACAAATATGATTGTAAACCATTACAATAACTATAGCAGAATTTAAATAAAAAAATTATTTCATTTAACTACACATACCTTACTACTCGAAGAATCCAACAGAGAATAAGCAGGGGACCTTTAAAAAATGGAGTACACATGCAGTCAGAACGTAGAAAGGACAATTCAATCTATTCAGATTAATAAATAACTATAGCAGAATTTCTACGATAAATTTATTTAAGCTAAGCATGTATACCTTAGTACTCGAAGAATGCAGCAGAGAATAAGGAGGGGGCCTTACAAAAATGGAGTATAAATGTAGTGAGAATGTAGAACAGAGAATTTGATAAGTAAAAGAAGAGGGTAGTTGAGAGAAGTAAAGTTTGGGTGGAGAAAATGTTTAAGCGATTACGATAGATTTGCTTTAAGGGTTAAGACAGCAGAATAAAAGGTCAGAAGTTAGAATATAAAGGTGTCAGTGGAGGGCGTGCCAGGGATCAAATTTCGATGTAAAATATTTTGATGACAAAGAAACGGCCCTTAAATGATTGATTGATAAATGGATGGAAAAAAACACAAGCAATCATGGTTATTTCTGAATGTGTAGAGAAGAGTAAAGGCAAGCAATGATAGTAATTTTGGAAGAAGAGAAAATGATTGTAGAAGGTCAACCTGTCAGGAGTAGGACGTGTATAATAATTAGAAACGTGGATAAACAAGTTGTTTGATTTGATAGTTCATACATTGTGGGGGTTAGCGTGTCTTTCCTTGCCGCAAGTAAAAAATGAAATCTATCACCTATGAATTGAAACGTCAATCTCTATTCTGGTGCTCTTCTTCTCTAATTCTCCTTATGTTCGCTTACTTCTTTATTACGTTTTTGAACGTCAATCTCTATTCTGGTGCTCTTCTTGTCTAATTCTCCTCATGTTTGCTAAGTTCTTCAATACGTTTTTGGCGGGAATCGACATTATTACAACAGTTACAAGATTATTCGATACAAGAAAAACAGATCTGAATGTCTGGTTCATGCATTTTGGGGGGTAACGTCTCTTTCCTCGCCACAAGTAAAAAAGATGACGGTCTGCAGAAATCTATCAGCTATGAATTGAAACGTCAATCTCTATTCTGGTGCTCTTCTTCTCTAATTCTCCTCATGTTTGCTTACTTGTTTAATACGTCTTTGGCAGGATTCGACATTATTATAGCAGTTAGAAGATTATTTGATCTGGTTCATACATTTTGGGGGGTAGCGTCTCTTTCCTGGACATAAGTAAAAAATGATGACGGTCTGCAGAAATCTATCACCTATAAATTGAAACATCAATCTCTATTTTGGTGCTCTTCTTCTCTAATTCTCCTCATGTTTGCTTACTTGTTTAATACGTCTTTGGCAGGATTCGACATTATTATAGCAGTTAGAAGATTATTCGATCTGGTTCATACATTTTGGGGGGTAGCATCTCTTTCCTGGCCACAAGTAAAAAATGATGACTCTCTCCAGAAATCTATCAGCTATGAATTGAAACGTCAATCGCTATTCTGGTGCTCTTCTTCTCTAATTCTCCTCATGTTTGCTTACTTGTTTCATACGTTTTTGGGAGGATTCAACATTATTATAGAAGTTAGAAGATTATTCGATCTGGTTCATACATTCCTTATGTTTGTTTACTTGTTTCATACGTTTTTGGCAGGATTCGACATTATTATAGTAGTTAGAAGATTATTCGATCTGGTTCATACATTTTGGGGGGTAGCGTCTCTTTCCTTGCCACAAGTAAAAAATTATGACGGTCTCCTGAAATCTATCACCTATGTATTGAAACGTCAATCTTTGTTCTGGTCCTCTTCTCTAATTCTCCTCATGTTTGCTTACCTCTGCAATACGCTATTGGCAGTGTTTGACATTATTATAGCAGCTAGAACATTATACCTATTAATTGAAACATCAATCTACGTGACAGAGGAAATCTGTCCAGTTAAAAATGAGGAGATTGTTAAGTGAATATGACTTTACATAAATGATTTGGATGAGCCATACTTGAGCAAGCAAAAGCAGACGAAAGCAAAAGCAGATGATGGGCCATATTTGAGAGAAATAATTTACGAATTATGTAGACCTATCTTACTGTAACAAAGCTCAAAAAATGACCCTGTCAACTTCTCTCAACCTTTATCTCTCCTATCTTTCAAAGTTCAGGTACGAATTGTTTGATTGAAGTTGAGGAGAAAGGTTTCAAAGTTTAAATATAGATAAGATCTTGGAGCCATCGCTCGGCCTCGACATCGCTCGGCCAGGTTGCCAAGACGAGATCCTTGGAGCCATCGTTCGGCCTCCACCACTCTCGGCTAAGTTGCCAAGATGATCTTGGAGCCATCGTTCGGCTAGGTTGCCAAGACAAGATCTTGGAACTATCACTCAGCCTCAACATTGCTCGGCCATGTTGTCAAGACGAGATCCTTGGAACCATCGCTTGGCCTCGACCACTGTCGGCCAGGTTGCCAAAACAAGATCTTGGAACCATCGCTTGGCCTCGACATCGCTCGGCCAGGTTGCCAAGATGAGATCGTCGGAATCACGCGATGCCGAGAAGATTAATCTCCGATCGCTCGGCCTCGACCACTGTCGGCCAGGTTGCCAAGACAAGATCTTGGAACTATCGCTCGGCCTCGATATTGCTAGGCTAGGTTCCAAGAGAAGATCCTTGGAACCAGGCGATGCCGAGAAGATTAATATCGGATCGCTCGGCCTGACAATCGTACGGCCAAGTTATATTGCCTAGTCGACCATGACCCTCTCAGACAGTATGACCGATCGACGCACATCGAGTGCATTCGTTCACTACCTGTTATTGGAAAAGATCGTCCAATTTTAACACAACAGATGGTGATGAAAAATGAAAACTTCATTTCCTTGAATTTATGTTCTGGTCACAAGCCCGACTAGATGAGCATTGAAAAGGGAAAAAAATCATTTTGATCCTACGGGGGGAGAGGAAGGGCTAGCAGTCGGATCAGTAGGAGAAGGGCCAACAGCCGGATCGGCAGAAGAAGACAATGGAGAGACATCCTCTTCCTCATCAGAACTCAGGTCCAACATCTCATCCGCTAATACCTGTTTTTCCTTTTCGGCTCTCTCTCTCATCTCTTCAAGTGAAAGGCAGAGCTCGAAGGGAAGCAACAGTTGGGCATAGTCCTTGAATGAAGGACGCTCTGACCCGTTAGGGACGCAAACGTTGTGGCAGCTCTTCAAGATGGAAAGAGCCAAGTCACAGGTAAACTCACGCCTCCTCTAAATACCGCTTTTTCCATCGCTTGATCGCCTCAATTCTTTGCTCCTTGACACAGGCCTGCAGCTCCAACATTTTCTTCTCGACCTCTATTTTTTTCTGTCTGTGCCTCGTGACACTGTCGGAAGGCTTTTAAATGAAGCTCCTCCTCTAGTCGCACCTTTGAAGTGGCATCGACCACCTTTTTTCTTAGGCCCTCAATGTGGAGCTGCGACATTCGGTATTCACTGTCCAGCTTCGCCCTGGAAGCAAGCATTGTACCCCTCTCCTCCTCCCTTGAAGTGAGTTGAACCCTCAAAATGCCCCTCTCTTCCTCCAAAATATTCCTTTCCTCCTCCATCGAAGAGAGTTGGGCTCGTAAGACGTCCTTCTTCTCTTTTGCCCCCGAAAGTTCAGCTCTCAGAGTATTAATTTGCTCAAGAAGGTCGTGAACCTCCCAATCCATTGTTTCGTTCACTTTATTGAGCTGATCAAGACGTTGATACATCGCAGAGGCGAACGCCATATCCCTGGTACAGCCTCGGACAAGACGAGCCATCAGTTCTTTATGGTCCAGCGTATCCAAAAACTTATCGTCCGCAGGAGAAACAACTTTCTGGGCAATGTCCAGAGCGACGTCGATATCCCTAAGTGACACAGTCTCATCAAGACTGATCGTGGGCTCCCATTTTCCACCGCTGGAAGCTCGCTCTTTCCCCTTGCCCTTATCCAATCGGGGTGCTTGCTTTTCCACCATCTCTCTCTCCAGCTGACTGGACGATGGACCACCACTCCGAGCGGTCCTCTTCCTTTTGAGTGGCGGCTCCATCTCTTCCTCCTCTGAATCCAGTGGGTCCGCACTCATCGGCTGGACCGGCAATGACATTGACACGCCAGGGCGATCCTCAGTGGACAGAAGGGCCAGCAACGGTGTAGATCGGTCCAACTCCATTGGCTGAGTGGCGTATTCACTGTCCTCTGCCTCTTCGCCTTCGAAGAAGCTCTTGGCCCCTTGGCTTGCTTTTTCGATTTAGGGAGACGGGAGGACCCGGTGAACTCCTTGACCTTCATGGCTGCACAATTATAGAAGCTAGTTAGAAATCGAAATTAATACTTGTAAATTCGGCAGATAAACTATGAGGAGTTAACCAGGAGGGGCAGTCTCCTCTTCCAGCCCTCTAATTGGAGGAGGGGGATCAATTAAAAGGGTATTGGCTGACGCCCCTCCACGATACCCCAGAATGAGATTGTCAAAGGAATATCAGCCGAGCGCCTTGATCCTGCCGAGCGCCTTGATCCTGCCGACCACCTCCCATTCCTCCCCAGAAAGATGTAGGTCGGCAATGTCGTTCCATCGTTCGACTAGAGGATATCTCCACGGCCGGGACTCAAAGGAAGATCCCGGAGGCCTCATGAAAAAGTACTTCGTCCGCCAAGCTTGGATTTTTGAAGCCGTTCTGGCCGGGCGATATCGAGCATCTCTATACTGCAAATGAGGGACGCCGACCCCAGCACTTGAACTCTGGTTCATTCTCAAAAAATGGAGTAGGATGCCGACTAAAGGCGGACAACCGAACTGATGACACAGCAGGGTGAGACCGTTGATGAACCTCCAACCATTTGGGGGAATCTGGCTCGGCCCTAATTGGTAGTCGCGCCATACTTCATCAATGATCAGGGCGTACGGTAGCCTCATACCACCGAACGAGAAAAAGCTCTCTGCCACAGCAAAGTAACAACCCCCACGGCTATAAATCCTTTCGTTCTGGCTAGCTAGCCTAGGCCCCCAAGACGAGGGGATATTATGTTTAATAACCGACCGATTCAGCTCCTTATCGATCATCTTCAAAGGGTCACTCGGTGGTTTCTGTATGATTTGCCCATTCTTTCGGGCACTCGCTCTGACTTCCTCATTCCCCCTTAACTCCGACGTCTCATTTCCGCCAGCTTCCGGCGCCTCCATCGCTTCGGCCATCGTCTCCAACGACCCAACAGCCTATAAAGCTTCTTCGATGACCAGCTCCTGATGAAGCTCCATCAGAACCGTTGTAACTTCCCCACTAGGACTCGAGGATGTCAGTTCCGAAGACTGGCGAGGATGCGACGGAGAAGGAGAGGGGGAGCTAGATTCGTTCCTAGAGCTAGTTGACACGGATACTAAAAATCACACTTACAAGCGAGGAAAGGAAGAAGGACGTACCTAGTTTAGAGACTGAAACTGGGGATTTGGTTGACGATGAAAAAGTAAATTTCTACGACTGCGAACAGGGAGATGAAGAAGAAAGGAAGCGAAGATCGAAGAATCGAACACGCGGAAAGTGAAGAGGTATGCCAATCTTAAGCGTTGATAACAAGATACCAAGCGAGCGTACTGATGGAACTTGGACGCGCGGCAAAATCTGGGCTGTGCAAATTAGGTTTATCAGTTACCCATAACGGCGCAACAGTTGAAAGGACGTATGTGACAGCTGTACAACGGTTGAAAAAACATTTTGTTTTAAATTTAGGAAACCTGTCAGAGGACACATGCCGTTAGTAATGATTAAATTCATTGCTTCGATTAGATGCCTGCGCTCGATCGGTCGATCTTATGTTACGCTCGATCGATCGATCTTATGATTTCACTCGATCGGTCGATCTTATGCCTACTTTTTAGCGGTCAACATGGGCCGATCAGCCAGAGGTAGATTAACTTGAAAACCGTGTGACATTAAAAGTTTTGAGAATATCCTATTACGATGGAAGTCTGTGGTGGATTGTGCGTCTAATTATCGCGGACATTCGGTGCTGCCGATCGACTCTTTCATTTGATATCCATTTTATCATCTGACTTTCACTCCATCTTACTTTTATATTATCTTACTTTCACTTCATCTTTACTTCTATTGTCTTACTTTCACTTCGTCTTAACTTTAAAAACAACACGAAGCGATATATCAGACGAACTGGTCACCGAGACGAAGTAACTACCATATTATGCAATCTAATATTACAATTCTTGAAAATACAATCTTGGCGAGCGCATTTAAAATCTTCCTATTGTCTGCACTATGTCTTCTTTATTTCAGGCATCCTTTTACAGTTTTTATCGTATTACTTTTATCGTCTCACTTTCACTCCATGTATTACTTTTATCGTCTCACTTTCACTCCATGTTACTTTTATATCGTCTTTCACTTCGTGTTCACTTGTATCGTCTGACCTTCACTTTGTCTTCACTTCTATCGTCTCACTTTCACTTCGTCTTTACTTTTGATCTTGAATTTAAAAAATAACACGAAGCGATCTAATATTATGCCATCTAATATTACAATTCGTGAAGATACAATCTTGGTCAACGCATTTACAATCTTCCTATTGGATCACAAGCACCCGCTATATGGATTGAGACTGACGATGAACATGATAACTCTCCTCATATCTAAGTCAACACTACGCCTTCTTTGCTTGAGGCATCCTTTTTCAGATTTTTCTCCCTTGAGAACATGATAAATCTCCTCCTATCCAAGTCTGCACTGTGTCTTCTTTATAGACAAAGAGACTTCAGATCCCACGTAGAGTTGTCTCAAGGGTGGGAAAACATCATCCATAGAATATGGAATGACACTGATGATGAGAACATGATAAATCTCCTCATATCCAAACTTCAGAGTGTTACACAAAAACTGATTCACACATTCGACGTCCGACGTCCGACGTCCGACGTAGTTGGTCAAGGCTAGACCTACATCATCAGACGTCGAGTTGGCCTTGGGTGGGAACACATCCGACGTGGAGTTGGTGAACACTGATAGACATGATAAATCTCCTCATATCCAAGTCTCCACTACGTCTTCTTTATATGAGCCATCCTTTTTAAGGATGCCAATATGATAAATGTCCTCATATCCAAGTCCGTTGTAGGCCAAGAGTTGGTGAGCACTGATATTCTTTCGACACCAACGACAGTCGATAGCAACAACAGCGAAACTCCCAAAACACCTGTACACACCCAAAAAAACTTAAAGAAGATTTACAAGTAATAGAGGAATAAAAGTAACATGAAGCGAAAACGAAGAACAACTGGAAACTGGGACGAAGCGGTAACAACATCCGACGCCGAGTTGGTGAACAACCTTATGCTAGGTTCACTAGGTTGAACATACAACATCCGACGCCGAGTTCATGAACACTGATACTCTTTCCATAGCAACAACAGTCGACAGGAACAACAGCTACGACAACCACCACCACTGTCACAAAGATAAGAGAAGATGGTAACAGAGGAATAAAAGTAACATGAAGCGAAAACGAAGAACAACTAGAAATTGGGACGAAGCGGTAACAACATCCGACGCCGAGTTGGTGAACAACCTTATGCTAGGTTCACTAGGTTGAAGATACAACATCTGACGTCGAGTTCGTGAACACTGATACTCTTTCCACAGCAAAAACAGTTGACAGGAACAACAGCTACGACAACCACCACCACTGTTACAAAGATAAGAGAAGATGAGAAAAAAAGAAATCTGACTGAAACACTCCAAAAACATCTGTACACACCAAAAAAGCTTTGAAACCTTAAAGAAGATTTACAAGTAACAAGAGGAAAAAAAGCAACATGAAGCGAAAACTAAGAGCAACTGGAAACTGAGATGAAGCGGTTACAAGATTGGACGTCGAGTTGGTGAACACCGATACTCTTTCGACAGCAACAACAGTCGACAGGAACAACATCTACGACAACCACGACAACTGCGACAAAGATAAGAGAAGATGAGAAAAGCGTAAAGAAGATTTACAACTAACATGAAGCAAAACCTAAGAGCAACAGGAAACTGTTACTTATAAATCTATATCAGTGTTCACCAACTGGACGTCCGATGTTGTTCACCAACAGAGGAAACGACTGATACTCTTTTGACAGCAACAATAGCTATGAAAACCACACGAACAGAGATAGAGAAAGGCAAGGGCGTAGAGGGAAAACAAAGAGAGAGAAAGGACACAACATGAATGAACAGATATGAACACATATAAGCAGTCACAAGGGCATGCATTGTGCGGCCGCGTGCACGGTTGCCTCACAAAATATTGCATCAGAAGATTGCGTTAGAAGATTGAAGATTGGGTCAGAAGATTGCGTGCATATCGCGGGAAGACACAACATTCAATAAACAGAAAGAAGCAGAAAATATAAGCCGCTGGATTAAATGGACGATAGGGATGGATTGCGTGATCATCCATCCCATTCGCTCTTAGTATAGATACTTAATAAGCATATTTATATTATAGGATGAAAAAAATTTCAGTAAAAAATCCTATTCATTAAGAAAAATAAATCATGCTTGTGGCTGTTAGTCACAGGTCATAGGCGTGAGTAAGAATAAGAGAGAAGAGAAACAAATACCAGGAAAAAAGTAAAAAAATAATAAACTTTGATCATTTGGACAGAAGAATACAGCTGCGGAAGAATAGAGGCCATTGATAAAATGGATGAACGGGATAGATTTCGTGGTCTTCATCCTATTCGTCCTTAGTATATATATACTTAATAATCACCAATTAGGTCAAATGCTTCTCTAATGTCAATTCAATCTTCCTTTTCTTTTTTCTTCCAAAGCTAAGCGTTTTTCTTTTGATGATTGGCCTATCTCCTCACTCTTTTCACAATTTTTATAAGTTGGGACTTCTTTTATTTAAACTTTTTTTTTGAAGGTTGTTCTTTTTTTAGAAACATTAGCTAAAAGCCCATTTAGAACTTTAATGTTTACAGCATGATATAGAACATAACCTAACATCTTGAAGCGTTCAAATTAAATCTTAATGCTTTTAAAACATTCAAAATAGAACTTAGGTGAATGAAAAATTTAACAAGGTTAACTTCTTGTCAATTAAACATTACATACGTGGTATTATTTTTTATTTTTTTAAATAAAGAGTAGGTCCTATAGTCATATTATAAGTTAGACAACTCTTTAGATCTCATAGTCATATTACAAGTTAGACATTTGTTTAAGTAGGACTCATTATCTGAAATGTGTAAATAATAGCTCCCATTGCCACGTGGCTATGGTGTTAGTCCCGGAATTTTTATTTATTTAATTAATTAAGCATGATTATAGTAATTAAGTAAATTATGTTAACATTAATTAAGGTGACATTAATTAGTA
>JANZLD010019298.1:0-10722 GCA_026413575.1 Erythroxylum carthagenense
GGGAGTCAAGTCATCACCTAAGTTCGCAATTTCTGAGGCTTCCCTTTCAATGCTTGTTGACTTCTTGAGTGCTTAGGGAGAGAGTTGCCACTTGCAACTGCGTTAACAGTCTTTTGATTGTGTTTTATCTTGTGCTATGTGCTGTGTATTGGTGTAATGAACATATGAAGTTAAAGTTTTTATGAATTGCAAACTGGAAATGGAGCTGTTAGCTTTAGGATACAGATCATGTTCGGTGGAAATGAAGTTAGATGTAAGATTAAACTAAAGCAATACCAATGCATCAGAACTGTGATGAGGTTGCCATTTCGAGGACATCTTCTGTGGGACTAAAAGTTGACAGTAAACCAAACAGAAACAGCTATTCACTTTCTGAAACTAAGCAAAGAGCTGTGTCTCTGAGATATCTAATGATGTCAAATCACTTATGTAAAGACATATAGAAGAGATGTTTCAAAATATCTGCAAAGAGAACATTTTGATGGTTTTTGTTCCTATCCATCTGTTGTAATTTATCATCTGAAAGAAGATATTTTTGAGCCATGTATGAAGCTAAGTGATTAAGAATGCCTAATGCTATAGAACCAAACCCCATAAAAGCTTTTGGATCTTTTGTTTTAGTTTTTGACTTTTAAAAACAAACTTGGGAAAATTTGTACGAACAAAAACTAAAAAAACTTGTGAAGATTTTGGATGTGTCAGGCTTCAGATATACTTCTGAGAGAAAGATTGGAAACCAAAAAGCACACAGAATGACAGCTGTGGGATTTGAACCCACGCCCTTTCGGACCAGAGCCTAAATCTGGCGCCTTAGACCACTCGGCCAAACTGTCGGTCAATGACAAGGGAATCAATAAGTATGTAAAGATTATAGTGATATTGAAATTAATTAGATTATATTGAGATTAATGATTTACGATAATAATAATATTTAATTAGTTTAGTTTAAATTTTAAAGACCGATAAAAATATTTAATTGATTAATAAATAATATTCATGTCGTGTGTATTTCGTCGTTATTTTCTACTTAATTCTAAGAAAAGGGACTCTTTTACAAAACCAAAAATTACTAGTAATCTTTTCAAAATTTTTACAAATTTTAAAAATTATAATTTTTTTTTAAATTTATAGAAAAATTATATCTTTTATTCTAAAAAATTTAGAAGCTTTTTGATTTTTGTTTCTTATTTTTCTTTCCAATAAAAACTAAAGCAAATTTAGTTAATAATTACATATTATATAAATTTTAAAGATAAATTATTTTATAAATAAAGAAATAAATAATAAATCATATCATTATAACAAAAATTACTTTTATGATTTTTCATAATTTATTAAATCCGGAAAAAACAAAAACAATAAACTTAAATAAACATATTTTATTAAACTTGAAAATAAAAAACTTAAATAGAAACGAACAAGTATTTAGTAAAGTATATATATATATATATATATATATCATCTACTGCATTACAATGGTCAGATATTATTGGAAAGAATAATTCTGTGGGAATATTCACAGATGACAAAATTTGATTACAATCATTTGAGTTGAAAGAATGTATAGCGTGGAATATCCTCCAACTGTATGCCGACTTTTAACCTTATCTATGGGCAACCACACGTAGATCGCTACAGGTGGGTGGCCAGTCAAAACTGTGTTCTTAATATCTCCAACCTCTGCCCATGTTTTCTGAGAGACCCACCACTCATTTACTCCTATATAAAATGAAGAAGCTTTTCTCAATCTCATTCAGTCTATACCAAATCTAAAAATCCAATCTTTTTCTGGAGCTGGGATCGAGTTATTTTAAGTATGCGTGCAGTCGTAGACATGTGTGCGAAGGAGCTTGCAAAGTTGAGAGAAAAGGTTAGAACAAGAAAACCATTTTTGTTTAAAGGCAAGGAAGAAGGTAAGAGAGGAAAAGAAGTTGCTGCTCAACAGAGTAAAGTGGTTCCCAGGGAGAATACTATGTCTGAGTCCACAGTTTTCATGCTCATGGATCGTTTTGCTCCTTGGTGAAGAAGCATAGGTTGTGAAAATTGATATATAGTAATCCTTGTTGCTGTTTCTGGTTTGACAGACATTTGTATATCAAACTTCTGTTTCCTTTAATGGGAACTTGGATCTAAGCAGATTTAGCTAGTACAGTTCTCATCTGGTTTGTACTTTTTCTTAGTCTGCCGAATGATAATTGTATCCCTTTGAATGTAGATGCTTTTTTTCTTATGGCCTGCCCAATTACTGTTCGTTTCCTTGTCATTCGTCGAACAATGCTCTGTTGAGAAAGAATACATGTTAACTGACAGGGCAAAGGTACGATACACCATTGGCTTTGAATTTTCAGAATCTGGATATGTCAAAAGGGGAAGAAGAAAATATACTGATAAGGGTATGTTTCTCTTGTTCTATTTGTCATAAAGGTTGTGTTAAATCGTGACTCTTCCAACTATTATGAACTTAATATTCGATAAACTGGGCAAGTGACACTAAGTTTTAAGAGCAAAGCATTCGAGTTAGGCCACAAGAGCAACATCTTTGAGACTATAAAGGTGTTGAGTAGAGAGCAGATGAATATCAATGAAAGCGGATGAATTCTTATTAATCATTAATGTCAATCTGTGTCCTGTACTGTTCTTCTATACATGAGTTACTGTCCTTTTAGGCCTTTGCCACATAACTAGAGGTGACAGCTGATTATGACGATGAACTTGCTTCAATGCTAGTGGAAGACAACTCATTGACAGAGAAGTTGATCTCCTCTTGACTCCATTTCAGAATATCCCTAGCATATCTAAGAGCTTCATCAACATTATCAGGCTCCAACCCGGTAACCAATGACACGTACAACTTCTTATCGGTGAGAGAATGGAACAATCTCTTGAACTTCACTGCAATGTATTCGAAAGCACGGTGAGCCAAAGAAGGGTTAGTAACTCTGCTGCTGCTGCTGCCGCTGCATTGTGAATTGTGACCAATCACAGGATTGAATTCCTGAAACCATTCGCATTGAGTGAGTGGTTCGTGCTCAATCGTTTCCTCGAGTAGGTCAAATTTGTTTAGTAGCAGAAGGAACTTCTTGGCTTCAAAGGTGGGATGTGTGGCAATTGTTTCAAATAGTTTCTTGCTTTGCATCATCTTGTTTGTTAGAACTCCATTGGAGTCTTGAAAAAACTCACTGTAGTCAGTTAAAGAAACACAGAATAAGATCATATCAACATCTTCAAACATTCCCAACCATTTGCAGTTTCCTCCCAGAGCACTTGGATGCATCCTTATCAGTTGGTACCTGTGATGGTATACAAGCAACCTGTCAATAGACATGAACTAAAAGAAAAGGTAAGAACTTTTATAAATCACTTCTTCTTCTAATCCTGACATTGCATACCTAAAGTTCCTACAGAGAAAATATTTTGTCAAGGAACACGTTACTGTTAGAAAATAACGCAAGAAAGCCTTGTACCATGTCCAATATTTGTTACAATAAGTTTGAAAAGAAAAAAACACCTTCAGCCATATAATAGAACTTTCCGTTTCTAAACTTGATGTACAAAGTTAGCATTCACAATTGAAACTATATATTCAAAGTTCATCATACAACGTTCCATGTAATCAAGAAGAGCCGCATTGAACAGAAATAGGTATACTACAAACAAGGGTAGAAAACACCAGCGATTTGTTTGCTAACCCACTTAGCATTCAGGAAATTAGGTGGGAGGGTTAGAAGACAGTAACAACCTGACTGAGGAATCATGTTGATAATCAAGGTCCTCGTAGTTGTCTTTATCCGACTTGGGATATGTAAATTCCATAAAAGAAAGCCCTTTGGATGAAGTTATTCCATCACCATACAAGATATCCATGTCTGATGGCTCATAATCTTCTCTAGCAATCTCAACAGCCTGAATTTGAATATAAACATCAGCTACTGATGCAATGATACTTTCAATAAGCATTATAATTAATAGAATTTGATAGAATACATGTGAAAAGATATTCCTTTTGCATTTGTTCATGCAATGAACATGACTGATTCATACAGAACTGCATCCACTTCATGCATCCCAAATTGAATGAAGCAGGACATAGATCATGTAGGATTAGCAAATGGCGAGAAGAACCATAAAACCACATGCAATGTGACAACCATAATTATAAATTGAAAAGCTAATGATTTTAGTCCAAAGTATAACAGAATAATAATGAAGAATCAATATAAAGGAAAATATAAGCAGATCAAGGTTTTAAGTTCTTTTAAATTTTATTTTGTTTCATTTAATGCCTATTTCATGTTCTAGTGTTACAAAAATCCTCTAAAAAGTTTATAGGAAGGAATAGATATATATAGATGTAGTTTGATCTTACTCGCTCTAGAAAATAAGTAGCAACTCTAGGCAGCAATTCTAATTCACTTCTCCTGCTGTATGTGGCCTGGATGGCAGAATCTTTCCACAATTTCTCTACAAACGGTGCATTTTCACGAGTAGCAGCAGGGAATACGGTTTCCACATTCCCAGAGTACATGACCTTAAGAAGCCAATCCGAAAAGGCTTTCATTCTTGGGCTGATTGAATAGACTGTTTGACGTGTTTCCTCCACTGCCAAAAGTTATTTCATGTCATTTATCAAGGAAACAAATGACATATGCCAAGAATTTCATCTCAATCTTGCTACAAGGCTATGTAATATTGTTACTATGAATGTATGCTCACACATGAATACTCACAGGCATGCCACAATTAAGCTCAAAACGATGAAGCATGCCAAGATGATGAGAAATGATTGAGGGGCAGAAAGCAAAAACGGATTCATGAACATACAATCTAGAGTTTCTATGATGTTAAATTAGTGAAAATAGTGAAGACATTTGGTAATCATTAAATACAAGGATTTGATTATCATTGCCTTAATCGTGCTTATCACAATAATTCAGTAGATTTATGAGGAAGTTCCTGAGATGAACTGACCGGAGTTCATAAATGAGTTTTACCTGAAGTGAGACATTGACCATCACAACGTATTCTTTTTCCTTTCAAACTTTCTTGTTCAAAATGTTCGCGCCCTTCAAGCAGTATACCGAGATAGAAATATAGATTGGTCTGGATCATAAACTTCATATTCTGACACTCCTCTTCAGAAAAAGGAATGTTGTAGACAATTTTTGCCTAAAATAAGCATATGATTAATTTAGCACATCATCAAGAAAGACTAAAAACTGTGACTAATCAGTATGCCTCATCAAAAGCCATGTATGAGAAAAGAGAATCGGGAATAAGAATTGCATATATGCTTAATCAAAGGATGCAACCACAACTAGGTCTCACTAAGTTACTGATGACCAGAATTGTTATGAAGCACCCTACTGATACTGGTGCCTGGGAATCTTAAATTTACTACAGAAACCCAATACAATCAAGGAAATCATTATAACTTTACTGCATTTGTTAAATTGTCATCAGTGCAGCTGTAACTTATTGAATCGTAACCAAATAGAATATACATATAACATATAAAACAAGGCGGATAGAACCAACATAATAGCATGACAGAAATTGAAATCCCTCAGAAGCTAGTCACACAAGATTGGTCAGAGGTAACCGTATAGCACAAGGAAAGGATGAAGTTATTTTCCACTGCCTCTCACCTGTTTAAATACAGTGCTTGTTCCAGAGTTTTGTTTACCAACTAGAAGGAGTTTGTGGAGTGTTTTCTGTTCAAAGTTATTTGCCAGGACACCATTTTCTTTACCTCCATTTCTGACGGGAGTTGGTAAAGACAAGAGGCTACAGATCAACTTGACTTTTTTAGGCTGTCAAGAAATAAACTTCACTATTATTCTTTGCTTGATAATTAAGATGTCAAAGCTAAATAGAATGTCAATTCCCAATGAAGTTGGATTTGATCAAGAGACACAAAATGCATCTTCAAACATACCTTTTTCCATATATTTCCTAGAATATTATTCATACCCTCTTCCTGATAGGACCCATCATCAGTAACCCAAAGACTTGTTGCTCCTTCACATTTCACTCCAGCAAACTGTAAATGTTTAACAGAATGGTGTCAGTCTTAAAGGCCTTAAATATTACATATCAGAAATAGCAAGATTCTATCAAGCAACTACCTGAAGCATCGTCATTTCTGGTTTAGTTATTTCACGACCGTTTATCAGTATATTTGTGTCCCCATTGCTAGCATCTCGTTGGATTTGACCCCCAACATTCAGTTGGGAACTAATTACCTGGCAGGGTTTTTTTCCTTCCTAACAGATCATAACAAAGTAACAGATACAAAATTTTATGTAGAGTTCATGAAAAAGAATGTTAACAAAGGAAGAAATTCAAGCAAGATTTAGCATTCACCTTTCCCCAGTAACCAGATTGTTTATCATACCAATAATACCCTGGTTCAAGCTTCTTTGGAGGGTTTCTGCAGTTTTGCAATTGGTATAGCTCCTCCTCTGAAAGCTGCTCACGGTTCACATAAATAAGTTCTGACGGTAACTGATTTACTTTGCAACATTTCTCTACCTTCATTATTTGTTTAACTTCCCCCTCTACCAATAGTTGCTTCAGGATCCGGGAACTTTTCCCCAAAGTCTTTCTCTTAGCTTCATCAATTCTTTGACCAATGCAAGTTATACACTTCCTTCCTTCTGGCATTGACCCCATTGCTCTCATCACACAATTGCCACAATACTTTGCCCCACAGACAATACATATTTCCTTTTCCATAAACCGATTTCCCTTTAAACATCGATAGCATGTTCCTTTCTTTCCGGGCCTTACAGCCATTCTCCTAGCAGGGATACTACTTTCAGCTTCAGATAGTTCAGATTCTAGCTGAACTACATCATTTGTTTCAGGATCACAGAAAGTTACAGCTGATGGCCTTCTCACATGGCAAGCAGGTTCAGCAACACGATCCTCCTCCTTGCAAGAAAAAATATCTGAAGAAATGGAACGAGAACTTAAATCAGATTCTCTTGAGTCGCAGTTTATGCTGTTCATATAATCTTGAAAATCTTCCCTGCTGCCATCTTCCCCAATTTGACCTGCAGATTGTGATCCCTTGGAGCTTTTTGATAAAGATCTTGCAGAACTTTCTACTCCATCAGACAATGGGGATCTGCACTTAACACGATTCACACATCGACCAGAATCTCCAATTTTTGGCACGGACATGTTGCTATCTTCACACTCTGATGCACTCAAGCAGTGGAGCTCATCCAGCAGTTTGCCTGACATATCATTACCATTTGAGGGCCTTCTCGTTCGAGACCGAATGACAGCATCAAAAGAACCATACTTTGGCTCCATTAAAAGTTTCTTCGTAGGGGCATTCGACCTTACAATTGGTTGAATAACTGGCAAGGGCTTGACACTTAAGGAAGAGGTCGAGGCAAACTCAGCTGCTACCGGGATTTGGCCAACGTCAATAGGTATTGCTCGAGGAATATCATAACTGAGAGGACCGCCTGAGTACTCCAACGCAATAGAGTACTCCGTATTATTGTGATCGCCATTTGCTCCTTCATCTTCTTTAGAAACAGATGAGACACCAGGCAAAATTTTTCTCAAAAGGCCAGCCATCTTTGAAAAATGGAAAACTATTTCTGTACTCACCAACAAATCAAAAATCCTGCTACTACATTAATACAAGCCAGCTACTTCATCTAAGCAACTAACCACGACAACTAATAGAAACACCGTAAAGAACCCACGAAGAGCAAACACTGATCTCGCAGGAACAGAAAACACAATAAATTTATCTACTTCCTCTGCACCCAAAAAAATCAACAAATCCAAGTTGCAATAAGCTAAGAAATTAATAAAAATCTAAACTTTACAACAGTAGCCGCCTCAATCACTCATTCCAAGCTCCTCCATTTTAATCAGAACAACCAGTGACCACGAACCCAAATCACTATAAAGTTGCCCAAAAACCAAGTAAAAAAAAGGAAAGAACTTGGAAAACGGCGCTTGCTAAACAAGAAGGAAATTGAAAGTGGTAAGTTACGAATGCAAAAAGACAAAAAGCCAAAGAAGGAAGAGGTAGAACAGAAGAGAAAAGCTCGGTCTTTCCCTTATTCCAGTAAAAGGTTGTGAATTGAAAGAGAACAAAGAGATACGACATTGTCAAACCGATGATTTCCTCATGTAGTGTGTCCATTGTTTTCCACGTCAACGCGTCGAAGTGGTAGTTGCCTTTGAGAGGGAACTTTCATATGTAGGTTGAAGGAATCTGGCTTGGCTGCTATTTTTTTTATTTTCAGTCAAACTTAAATTTTAGGTACTAATTTACTGTCAAAAAAAATTATAATTAAAAAAGATAAGACTTTTCCATATTTTGAAATTTTAAAAATTTTGATTTTTAGATATATAAAAAGATTCTTTGTCTTAAATTTTTATTTAAAAATAACAATAAAATATACATACCTATATATATATATATATATATGAATATTACACATAAAATTGATTAAATAATTATATGATGATTTAACTTAATTAATAAATTTAAATCGACTCAATTTAAATTAATAATTTATTATCTGTCATTTCAAATTATTAATTTAAGTCGAATTTAAGAGATAAATTTCAGGGTCTAATTTATTAGCAAAATATTTATAAGTAAAAAATACGGAGTTATCTATATTTCGATTTTTTAAAATAATAATCTTTAATTTTTAAAAAATGTTAATTTTTAATTATATAAAAATATTTTTTCTGAAACTATGATTGGAAAATAACAATAAAAAATCATATAGATGAATATTACGCATAAATTGATTAAATAATTATATAATCATCTAACCTAATTCTTAAATTCAAATCAAATATATTAAATTTCATCTAAACTAATAATTTAATACTCTCATCTCAAATTATTAATTTAAGTTGAATTTAATGTTCATTATATGTGGTTTTTTTTAATTCAAGTATAAGAAAAATATTTTTTCTAAGAATTGAATTTTTTGAAATTTTTAAAAATTATGGAATTCTTCTAAAATATTATAACCATAAAAGGTTTTATATATTTTACTCATACTTTTAATTTTTTTTGTCAAAAACATAGGTATCTTATAAATGTACATGCCAATCATCCAACGGCCAACTATCTAATAAGCCCATGAACAAGCTTAGAATTGATTGATAAATCATATAGATAAATAAACTTAAATACATTGAGCATTAATTGGTTTTAATAAATTAGGTTCAACGGTCCTTTCGAACCAATGATAAGGTCAAATTGTTGATTCCTTCTTCCCAATGACCAGAAAGTTATTATATAATTATACAATAATTGACTGTTTCAATTTTCGTGTAGAGTTGGAATTGAACGATAGATTGACTTAGACTATGAATTAATGTTTCAATTTTTATTTTTTAATAATATATACAGTTTATGATCAGTTAAAATAATTGTTGTAATTCATAATTACTACCCATAATTTAGAGTCTAATTAATTTTGCATTTTTATTTTAAATGTATTTAATTATTTTGCATATCTATGCAATAGATCTCTCCATTTTGTTGATGGGACATCATCAAAAGTGAATTGTAGATCTGAAGTAGATTTGTATTGGTTCAGTCATCGATTCAACAATATTAATATCAAATTCAACTTCTGTGTAATTGAGAAGAGTTTAGAACAGCCATTATCTTTTAATGACTCAGATATGATTATTCAAGATTATTTAAATAAGTAAATTAATAAAATATAATTTAAATTAATAATTAATTATAATTATTTTAAATTATTAATTTAAAATATATTAAATTGGTTAAAATCGGTAGAATACACACGTCTTCTTCTCTCTCACGATAGGTTGAGAGTCTCTCCCTTTTGTTTTTGATAACAAGTTTTCATCGTCTACCTTTTCATTTTTTTCGTTTCTACTACTAGGCCTGTAGTCTTGACTGAGCAGTATGGATACCAACACTGAGACTGATCAATTAGTTCAGGAGATGTATCAAGGCCTAAATCTGGAAGAACAAGAGCGAGTCTTAGACTATGAGGAGGAACCAGCGGTGGGTGAACAGGCATCTGTGGAATCAACCTGGCAACATTGTGTAGTGGGACGTCTATTAACAGAAAAAATGATAAATTTTATGGTCTTTAAACAGGTTATGGCGAGTATATGGAGGCCTGTTAAAGGACTTTTGATTAAGGACCTTGGCAACAACGTATTCATCTTTCAATTCTTCCACCCTTTAGACGTTGAAAGAGTCCTTAAAGATGGACCCTGGAACTACCAGCAACATCCTCTTCTGTTGCATGTTTTACAATCCCATGAAAATCCTCATCAAATCGAGCTGGTGAAGCTGGTTTTATGGGTTCAAATCCATAATGTTCCAAACGGTTTTATGTTGGAGAGAGTGGCGAGGGATGCAGGAAACTACCTTGGAGAGTATATTGAATCCAATACACGTAACTATACATGCATATGGCAAGACTTCATGCGTATCAGGGTGGCCATTGACATACGAACCCCACTGAAACGCAAACTGTTCATTAAGCGGTCTGGAGGGGAACAAATATGCTTAGATTTTAAGTATGAAAGACTGAACACTTTTTGTTATTTCTGTGGTAAAGTGGGACACACAGATAAATTTTGTAAACTCCTTTACGACTACCCGATGTTCCCGAAAGATAAGTTTGCATATGGTAGTTGGCTAAAGGCAGATTCCAAGCATCAAACACAGATAGGAGCCAA
>JANZLD010019317.1:0-10721 GCA_026413575.1 Erythroxylum carthagenense
TTAATTTGAGATATGAAGGTGTATTTTGAATATTGGATACTGTGATTGAATGTGATTTGGATTTCGGACGGGGTGTCTGATGATACTAGTTTTTGTGTGAGAACTTTAGAAGTGTGTTTTAAACACTTTGCAGGTTTGGGTTTGTTAAAATACAGTTTTTATGTTGCCGAAATTTTGTTGATAATAGATGAACTTTGGGATTGTTTGCATGTGTAAGAAGTTTGTATGATTTGAGAGATTGATTGAGGATAATTTTCCAAAAAAAAAGGGAAATTGTATGGATTTGCATGAGTTTGAAACAAGATGGTTATAAGAAAAAGAAAAAAAAATTATACCGATTTCGGTTTGAGGTTAGTCTAAGGTTTCCAACGCGATCATGTTTCTCTGTTCTTTGTTTTTGGATGTCGAATCCGCTTTGCTAAGTTTTGTTTCCGCTTTCATTTTGTATTCGTTTCGTTTCTTTGTTTGTCTGCTTTGATTCAATTTACCTTTGATCCGTATCTGATTTGAATTCGTTTTGGTTTCGATCTCGTTCGTTCTCTGTTTTTTGGTTGGGATCCGGTTTTCGGATCGAGTCCCAACACAAAGCCTTACTTGAGCCCGAGTACAATGAAGTATAACCAAACATCCTACTAGTGCAGTGTTCTACAGTACAAAGTTCCTTGCTTGTCTCGGTGGATGAGCTCTATAATGACCGTCGGAGGCTCCTGAAGTATATACAGGTCTAGGCTAGATAAAACTGTTGGAGAGACCAAACTATCGACACACTGGTTTTCTTCGTGGTATACATCCTTAAAAAGCTCCTCCTTTGCTTGATGGATTAAACCACGGGTACCTGCTACCAAAAAATTATCCTTAGACAAAACTATATTGGAAGAGGAAAGAATGTTAATCACCTCTAATGAATCCACTACAATGATAACACATTGATATCCAAGCGTCCATACCAGTGTAAAGTATGAGTGAACTCCCCAAAGTTTGGCAGCTAGTGGCAAACTCCTTCCAATGTTCTGTAGAAATCCACCACACTACTGTCCGTGGTAGTCCCTAATTAATCCTCCAATAGTAGCAATGTTAGATCTTTGTTTAACTACTCCATCTTTATTTAATTTGACCTAATCCTCCGTCGGTTTGGTCCAACTAATTAAATTGCCCAGATGCCAATCCTGTCTTAAATACACAACTTTCCACAGCTTTTGGCCTGACTATCTATTCAACATAATCCATAACAGCTCTAGTACCTTCTTCCAACTAAACAAATTCAACCTAAAAAAGGCTTTTATTTCTCCATTGCTATAAAAACCAACAAGCTACTGCATATATTGTAACCCAATCTATCTGCTTCACTTGTGAGTACTTTATAAGGTTAAATTTTACCCACATCCCCTCATCTTGTTGAAAAAATTCCGTGTCAACCACCTCAACGAAGAATTTACACCAGAAGGCTTTCACTCTCAAACAATCCCTTAAAGCATGTAATGTTGACTCTTCTTGCCAACAGAAGTGACAACTGCTATCCGTTGTGATATGCCGAGCTACTCGCTGTTGATTGGTCAGTCATTTTCTCTTAGCCAGTAACCAAAGAAAGGCCCTAATCTGTTGGGTTCCAGCCCACTTACAGATTAACTCCCATATTCTATTATAAGCATCCTTGTTGCTAATTTCGATTAAGTTATAAGCTGACGCCACCGTGAACCTCCAATGATCAATACGTCCCCACACCAGCTTATCTTCCTCTACGCCTTCTACATTAGGATGGATGGCCGCAATATCCATTCATACCTTGGAAGGAAGATATTGTTGGAACAAATTCCACTACTAGGTGCCGACTTCATTCGTAAAATTTGTAATTGTAGTGGAAAGAAGGCTATTAGGAATTGGAGAAGTCACCACAAATATCAATGGTCCCCAACCATCCGCCCAATTATCCAACCAGAAGAAAATACGCCTGCCATTACCCCAAATTCCATTTTATAACAAACTTCCAAGTTGCAGATATCCCCCTCCAAATGATCGAACCCCCTTTCCTATTTAGCGTGTGAGAGATATGATATGTGTCTATTCGATATTTTGACCTTAGGATCTAGACCTATAAAGTTGTGGGTTGAGTAATTAAAGCCTAGCCTAACTTTGTCAATAACGCATCATTGGAAGAACAAATGCGTTTAATGCCTAGGCCCCTTGCTTGTTTGGGTTGACACACTGTCTCCCATTTAACTAAATGCATTTTCCTATGCTCCCCGTTGAACCCCATATAAAATCTCTCATGATTCGCTCCAAATCATGGCAAAGTTGCCTCGAAATTCTCACCGTTTGTATCATAAAAATTAAGAGGGACGAAATTACTGATTGAGTTAAAGTAACTCAACCCGCTAAAGACAAAAACCTTGCACGCCATCCTACAGATTTCTTTTGTGTTTTATCGAGGATGTACTGGTAGGTATTCCTTGTTATATGCTTAGGAATCAACAGAACTCCTAAATACTTTCCAAGGTTGTTCGTAAATGTAAAGTGCAGGGCTTGACTAAGGTGATGTTCATTTTCTCGAGAAACGTTCTTGGAGAAAAGAATCCAAGTTTTAGCAATATTAACTTTCTATCCTGAAGCTTTACAAAACACCTCCAAAGTCCTTGCTATCACTTGCGTCTGTGATTCCGTAGCTTCAGCAAACAAAACGAGGTTATTTGCAAAGAAAAGATGGGAGATGTGAAGTCTTGTAGGACTTAGCTTTATTGGTTTTGAAAGTCCGTGTCCTACCTCCTTCGAAATAAGGTAACCTAATATTTCCATGTATAGAACAAAAAGATAAGGCGAGAGCAGATCGCTTTGCCGAATAACCCTTGAGAGACTGAAGGGACTAGTAAGGGTGCCTTGCCAAGAGGCTTGCATAGACATAGTTGTCACGCACTTCATAATGACACTAATTAAATTTTCAAGTATCACAATGTTCGTTAAAAAGTTTTGTATAAAATCCCAGGGAAGCTGGTCGTATGCTTTTTTCAAATCTATCTTGATAGCAAAGTACCCTGTCTTCCCCTTTTTCTTTTGCATCGAATAAATGACCTCCTGAGCGATGATAATATTATCGGTTATTTGCCTACCAAGTATAAAACTGCATTAATTCGCCTCCACTAGATGATCCAGATGGTTTTTTAATCGATTTATAATAACTTTAGAAATAATCTTGTAAACAACAGTGCAGAGGCTAATTGGTCGAAATTGAAAGATATTATTCGAAGAAGGGATTTTGGGGATTAATACCATAATGATTTGATTCATATCCTTTTCCCATCATTTCAGTTGGAAGACTTCCTGGATATATGCCACCACTTTTAGCCTTACCTTCCCCCATTGATTTTGAAAAAATAATGCATTAAAACCATCTACTTTAGGGGCTTAATTTGGATTCATATCGAAAACCGCCTTCTTGATTTCAGTTTCATGGATTGGAAGGGTTAAGTCATTAACTCTTTCCTCCTATAACGAAGGAAAAGCTCCTAAGATCGAAAACTGGTGCATATTCCCATCTTCGTTAGGTTAAAATTGGACAAAAAAATCATAGCGCCCCCTTACCGCAGGGTACACACTGGGACACCCTGAGGTCATTATGGCATGCATCCTACGATAAGGGCACTCTATGTTTGATCACTACACTTACTTCACATGGCATCATATCATTAATCGCTTATAAAGCATCGAAAGAAAATCACAATATTTTTGAAACCAACTTTTTCGTCATTTCATTTCATAAAAACCCGATCGTCTACATTATGTCTTTCGACTTTTTCCACATGTACATTTATAAAATCCAATACAAGAGTACTACATAAAAGAGGAAAAATACATCAAATCTATCTAAGCCACCCAAAATCTCAACTGACCGATCTTTGAGCCATGACTGCTCTTGCTAAAGTACAATCTACATGGTAGTGGAGCCTCTCAAGAGCTAAAGTCATCACTAAGTCCTGAAAAGACAACATTGCAATTTTGGTGAGTTTTACGAACTCAAAGAGTGAACAATCATTGATGAGTTCACCAGATCATACAAACATATCACATATTTCACAAATACTCATTCAATGGATTTCAATCTTATAATGTTATATGCATGAAACTCACATTCGTTCTTATTGTTGTGATCGAGTCCTATCACATACTTATACACAAATACTGGCCTATAAGGCTCAGTCGAAACCGAATCATAGAGCATAACTTTGTACATAGAACATATATCACGAAGCAAAGCTCTATGTGGCGCTTCATATTGGCTACTTAAGTCACAACGCCTTTATCTGAGCATGCATTTTATGAAATGCAACAAATACTGATTATGCCATATCAGATAATCACATGCGATATTTAATCAAAAACTCATTATCATCGGACCTAAGTCTGGCATTCAACTTTTGTTGAGAATTCACATATCATACAAAATTTTTGATCAAAACAAATACTTCCAATACCCATATCCATATAACAAACTCCTCGGACTTTAAGCCCGGAATTCAAATCAATTTACAAACAATTTATAATTGGAATCTAACACATCAAATAATTCAAAGAAAATCAATCCTAGGAAATCATCTAGGTTGGCTCACAAGTTTCTCCTGAAGCTAATGCCTAGAAGATCCAGCAACGTCTGAAGGTTGACGTTCCAATTGTTCCTCTATAACAAATAACACACACATATATCACAATCTACACAATTATAGGTGTTTAATAATGCACATGAATACAATGAAATATGTACAATGCATGTTCATGACAACCCCGAGTATCAATCCATCAATTTTATCACAAGATCATTCTCATATCAAATCTCATATTTGTTTTTTCCATGTAATCCCTTTCAGGTCTGCTATTCACATTAAATCAGGACGTGAATCTGAAGTAATTGGTCATACTCACATCTATAAAATTATTCCTTTATGTCTTATGAATCCATAGGCACCAAAATCACTCCACTTGGTTCAGTAAATCGGAAGATATACCTCAAACAGTTTTGGACTGCTCTTGTCCAAAACAATGTATTATGCACCACTTCCCTATGAAATTTAAACATCTTAGAGACTGAATTAGATTCCAAGTTCTCATACCATTTGTAGCTCCATGCCTCTAATTTACCAAAAATCAGAAATCATCTCATTTGGAGCTCTACAGATCAAGATATCATCAAAATATTGAAGTATGTTCAGTAGAATAACCTCAGTTCATACTATTTAAGAATACACTCACTGTATCCGTTTTACTATTTCACTCAATATTTCTCAATTTGATTCAGAAGGATATGATTTTTGGTATCAATGTAGAGCAATGTCTTATGAATCCAATGATTCAAGAATCAAGTTATTTGGGTGTCTAGAGAAAAGGTTATGGCCAAAAGAATCTAACATGTTCAGGTCTTTACTCATATTGTACACGTTTTGGCGCAAATGCTATAACTCTCATTACAGGTGTTGGATTGACTTCATTTTTATTTGATTTGAAAGAAGACGTCTAGATCTACAATGTTTATGAAGAACTCAAAGTAAGATTCTACCTCTAAAAGGATCAAAAATAGGATCGAAAATGACCCTACAAACTAAGACGATGCAGAAAAGGGCAAACTAAGACCACCAAATTGAGATGCAAAAAGTCAACTAAGACGATGAACAGTAATTGAGACGGTCAAACTGAGACACAAAAAGTCAAACTAAGACGATAAACAGTAACTGAGACGATACGATGAACAACAACTGAGACGATAGGATGAACAGTAACTGAGACGGTCAAACTGAGATGCAAAAAGTCAAACTAAGACGATGAACAATAACTGAGACACAAAAAGTCAAACTAAGATGATAAACAGTAACTAAGGTGATAGGATGAATAGTAACTGAGATGATAGGATAAACAGTAACTGAGACGGTCAAACTGAGACGCAAAAAGTCAAACTGAGACGATGAACAGTAACTGAGACGATGCAACCTTATAACTTGTAATGCTCGTATCTTTCAACTCCGATATCCAAAATTTACAAACTTTATATCGCTGGAAAGTTGGTAAAAACATCTACAACTTCTAATAAGACAATTTTACCAAAATTTATCTATATAAATCCAAATTTTCTCTCGAAGTTAGAACACGAATTTCACCTTCAACTCCCAATGTACTGGACCTAGTTTTCACTTCATGACAAATTTTGAGACTCTTAGAGATAGAATTGAAATTCAATGTCTACATACGAAATGTAGCCATATATCTCTAGGTTAATCCAAATTATGAATCATCTCGTTTGGACAACTAAAAAAAACGTTGTGGCTAAAAGACTGAAGCATATTCAGTGAACATTTTTCATATTTTCAAATTTTCAATATTTTACATCACCAAAACACCAAAATTTTTCAAAACTAATTTAACACTATAACTGAATTTATTTCCTCCCAACCACCCAGTATTTATGAATATACTCTTAAATGTCACTTTCCATGCAGATGACAATAACTCCTCTACTTTCTTTCATAAATCACCAACTCTAAAGTATTTATTCACTACTTACCTGTCTAAGACTCCAAAATCTTCTAGCACTAAACTCCATGCAATTTACGTATTTCACTGTGTACAATGGCCAGCTTTTGGTTTTTCTTAGGGTAAAAGACACAAATAGCAAGGTAAGTTTGGTGTAGGAAAGGAAAAACAAAGAAATCTCTTAGAAGGGGTTAGATAGAAAACTTTGTGTGTGTGAAGAAAATTTGAAGAAGAGAACGATAAAGAATCAACAAAGCCTAAGAGATAGTTGTCACTTCCCTACATCAAGCAAAAGTACAGAGCCTAAGAGATATTTGTCACTTCCCTCACATCAAACTCTAACTAAGTTTCTTTTGAGACTAACTCCCTTAACTTTCATATTTACAACTCAACTATCTCCAAAACTCAATTTGATGCCTTTTTTTCCTATTTTTCCAAAAATTTCCAAATATTTATGCCTAAATTCACCAAAATTCACAATTTTCAATCTTCTTACTAACCAATAGAATTTTCCATATAAATAAATCCAAAATTCTCAAAACACCCAAAAATCATAACTTAATCTAATTATACCCAAAATTATTCATGAATGCATATACAATTATTTTCATGTGCCATGCCTTTACTATTTATATGTATGTGTATGACATAATATGCATGAACATGGGGAAGCATTTCTAACTCTCATAATCACTCACATTTATCATTTTAAGCTTCCCATGGGTAATGGGATGTTACAACTCTCCCCTCAAAGAAATTTCATCCTCGAAATTCTTACCTGTTTGCTCGAGCAGGTGGGCATATTGTCTCCTCATGTACTCCTCTGTCTCCCATGTTGCTTTTTTAGTTGAGTGGTTTCTCCAAAGGACTTTCACCATTAGAATAACTCTGTTCCTGAAATGCTTAATCTGTGATCCCACAATCTTGATCAGCTCCTCAACATAGCTTAAGTTACTCGCAACCTCAATCTCCTGAGCTGGCATTGCATGTGTCGAATCCGATCAGTATCTTCGGAGCATACTCACATGAAACTCATTATGCAATTGAGACATCTCATTCGGAAAAGCCAACTTATAGGCCAAAGGTCCAATCCTCTCAATGATCTCATAAGGACCAATGTACCTAGGGCTCAACTTGCCCTTTTTACCAAATCTCAGAACTCCTCTCCAAGGTAACACTCTCAAGAATACTCTATCTCCCACATTATACTCCATATCACGTCGATGCTGATCCACTTAACTATTTTGTCTATCTTGAGTTGATTTGATTCGACTTCGGATCAACTTCACCTTATCCACTGTATCTTGTATCAACTCTGGCCCTTCAATCATTCTCAAGCCCTCTTCATCCCAATAAATGGTGTCCAACATTTTCTACCATATAGGGCCTCATACGGTGCCATTCCGATACTAATGTGATAATGATTATTATAGGCAAACTCTATCAATGCCATATATTGATCCCAAGCTCCTCTAAACTCCAATACACAAGCTCTAAGCATATCCTCAACAGTCTTGATTATCCTCTCACTCTGTCCATCTGTCTAAGGATGAAATGCTGTACTGAAGTTCAACTTAGTACCCATAGCAGGCTGTAAGCTCCTCCAAAACCTAGAAGTAAATCTCGGATCCCTCTCCGATACTATGGACACTGGAACCCCATGTAGTCTCACCACCTCATTCACATATTTCTGGGCCAACCGATCAAGTGTGTTATTCTCCCTCACTGGTAAGAAGTGGGCCGATTTAGTTAACCGGTCCACTATGACCCATATAGCATCATGCTGCCTCAGAGTCTTAGGCAATCCCATAATAAAATCCATAATGATTCGTTCCCATTTCCACTTCAGAATGGGCAACGAATGTAACTTCCCTGCTAGAGCCTGGTGCTCAGCCTTAACTTGTTGGCAAGTCATACACTTAGACACATACTCCACCACTTGCTTCTTCATTCCAGGCTACCAGAAATGTTGCTTCAATGTGTTATACATCTTGGTAGTACCAGGATGCATAGCATAGGCTGCCATATGAGCTTCTTCAAGAATCTCCTTCCTCAGATCATCCATATTAGGCACACACAGCCTTTGTCTCAACCATAATGTCTCATCCCTCAATTCAAACTCAGAATCTGGATTCACTTTTACTTTCTCCAAAAGCTTCACTATATTAGGGTCTTTGCCTTGGACTTTCCGGATTCGGTCGTGTAGCATCAGTCTCAGCTTTAAAGTAGCAATCAGTGCCTCATCTTGCTCTAAATTTAGCTCTACATTCAGAGCTCTCAAATGAATCAGATTGGGTAACCTCGATAACTGAATCTGAGCTGTATTGATATTAGACTTCCTACTCAAAGCATCTGCCACCACATTAGCTTTCCCTGGGTGGCATTCAATAATGCAATCATAATCTTTCAACAATTCAATCCATCTCCTTTGCCTCAAGTTCAACTCCCTCTGACTTAGCAAATACCTCAGACTCTTATGATCAGTGAAGATTTGGAAAGTCTCTCTATACAGATAATGTCTCCAAATCTTTAGAGCAAAGACCATTGCAGTTAACTCTAAATCATGTACTGGATAATTTATCTCATAAGGCCTTAATTGTCTCGATGCATAGGCAATCACCTCGCCATACTACATCAGTACACATCCTAACCCTTGATGCGAGGCATCACTGTACACCACATATCCTCTGGTTCCCGATGGAATAGTCAACACCGGTGTAGTAGTCAACCGATGTTTCAGCTCTTCGAAGCTCTTCTGACACTTCTCATTCCATTTGAACACTACATTCTTTCTTAGAAGTTTTGTCAGAGGGGCCGAGATCAGAGAAAACCCCTCGACAAATCTCCGATAATATCCAGCCAATCCTAGGAAGCTTCGAATCTCTAACACGTTTCTCGGAGCTTCCCAATTCATCACTGCCTCTATCTTCTTTGGATCTACCTGTATGCCATCTCCAGTCTAGTATGTCCTAGAAACACCACCTGATCCAGCCAAAATTCACACTTACTGAATTTGGCATACAACTATTTTTCTCTCATAATCTGTGAAATGACTCTTAGATGCTCAGCATGCTCCTCCATGTTCCTTGAATACACCAAAATATCATCAATAAACACAATCACAAATCGATCCAGGTAAGGCTGAAACACCCTATTCATTAGGGCAATAAAAGCTGCCGGGGTATTAGACAGCCCAAATGGCATCACTAAGAATTCGAAGTGCCCATACCTGCTCCTGAATGCACTCTTAGGTACATCAACTTCACCTATCCTCAACTGATAGTACCCTGACCTCATATCCAACTTAGTAAACACCTGAGTTCCCTGCAACTGATCAAGTAAATCATCGATTCTAGGCAGTGGGTACTTATCCTTCACTGCCACCTGATTCAGCTGCCTATAATCAATGCACAACTGCAAGGTCCCATCCTTCTTTTTCACAAACAGCATTGGAGCTCTCCAAGGTGAAACACTAGGCCTTATGAAGTCTTTTTCCAACAACTCCTACAACTGAGCTTTCAGCTCCTTCAGTTCCATAAGTGCCATCCTATATGGAGGAATAGATATAGAAGTAACACTTGGAACTAAATCAATTGTGAACTCAGTTTCCTGGTCCGGTGGTAATCCAGGTAACTCTTCAGGAAACACATCCGGGAACTCCCTAACTCTTGGAATGTCTTGAATACTCTGCTCAACTATATTATCAATGATATGGGCTAGAAAAGCCTCACTTTCCTCCCTGCATTAACCTCAATGCACTCATGAATGATGTCATCCTTGCTGGCACTGCCTGACTAATTCCTCTGAATATTGCCCTCGGCTGACCAGGATATTCTAATACTACCTCCTTAGTGTAGCAGTTCATGATGGCCCTATGGGTAGTGAGCCAATCCATGCCTAGGATTGCATCTATCTCCCTCAACTATAATACAATCAGGTCAAACTTCAGCTCCACATGATCAATCTTAACTGGGCACCCCTTGCAGACCTCTCCTGAGACAGTAGTACTACCTAGAGATGTACTCACCTCTAATCCATACTGCAGTAACTCCCTATCACAATGCAATCTACATGTCAAATGTGGTGCGATAAAGGAGTGTGTGGATCCTAGAGCTAGCAGTGCAAATGCCTCAAAGTCATTGATCGCGGCTTATCTTTCAATCCTAAGATTGATCCTTGGAAACCGGTCAAATAAATTTGTACCAAGGATTGCA
>JANZLD010019355.1:0-10718 GCA_026413575.1 Erythroxylum carthagenense
TATACCTCAATCAAATAATTATATTCATAATGTCAAGTTTAGGGTGATAATTAGGCAAGTTATTAATGATTCATAAGTAGACTTTTTTATGATATGTTAATGAAGACCATCAACTTGCTTAGATAATAAACTTAAAGCTTATATTTTTGGGAATACTTGCCATCAAGGATCTGGCATGCAAAGGGCCTAGGTTATGCTAATTGACGTAATATAGTCATATGTTCTCTCCATTTTGATAACAATTTTAATGTTAGCATTAACTTTATCTCTAAGGTTTAAAATATTTGAGTGTTTGAGATGTGTTGATTTTAGCTTAGATTCTCCAAAACTCTTACCTTTAAGGATTAAGTGTGTATCCACCCAAAGGGGTTACTAATTTATAAGTAGTTTTCATATTTTTTTAGCCAGTAAAACCTCGTTTATTATTATGATAGCTTTAATTCCCAACACTTCTTAGACATTAGGTTTACAAACACCTTCCTATTTGACTTTAGCATTAGATGGTACATTCTACGTTTCAAGGGTAGGAATTGATGTGAATACTAGTACACCTGAAAGCTAAAAAGAAATATAATTGATGGATTGTAATATCCTAAAAACAAGATAAGAATATATTTTACTAAATTTTTATTTTTATGTATTGCATTAAAGAGAAGTTATCGATTTATAAGTGTAAATCTCAAACCTACTATTTGGGATTCCTAAGTAGTTGAAAGAATGTTGGAGTTAGATAAAGCCTAAGAGCATGGTATTTTCTGCTTCAAAGTTAGTGGTAACAATTAAGGCAATAATGTTGATCTTGTTTCGTTGATGGAGAGACTTGAGAACCTTTGAAATTTTTTAAGGGAGTTAGGTATAACCTTGATCAATTCTAGGTTTATCCTAAAAAGCACTAGCATATCATGTGCAAAAGTGAGGTTGAAGGTTTTGATTTCTCTACACTTAAAGTGAAACTGAATTTTTTTTTCCTTCTCAATGTTGCAAGCCACCAGCTTGATAAAGGATAATGAGTCACCTTATCTTCTTTTTCTTTCGCTTATTGGAAAGTTTGTTTAGGTTCCCTATTTACTAGAAAAATAAATCAGGTAGAGTTAACAAATTGTTTTAGAAATTAGACGAATTTAATAAGAGATATAAATGTTTCTTCAAAAATTCGAAGATTTCATTGAATAAAAATACAAATAATCTAGAGTAAAATTGATCTAGAATAGTCCAAAAGATCTAGATTACAATGATTATAGTTCTTAGTAATCATCTACATCATGATATCTAAAGGAGACTTATTAACACAGAAAAAAAACTAGTATTATTCTAATCCTCATCTTCTCTTCATACTATGTGATAGATTTACTGCTATTCCTCTTGTTAACATGGTCGATCTACAATGAAGATAAATGTCATAAAAAACCATCTCTTTGCTTCTATTCTTTAATTTCCTCTTTTTAGATGTAATACACAATATTGCCTAGCTTATCTTAATTGCTTTAAGATCCGTTATATTTTGCACTCAAAGTTTCCCTTACCAAGTAATAGTTTCACTCTAAGAGTCCACTAGTCTGCCCGTGTTAAGAGTAACCTACATCTGGCCCCAGACTTGACTAGTACACCTGCATTTAATCATAACATGCTCCATATTTTCCAATTCAATATTACATAACTCACAGTGCAATGTCTTAATTGAGAACTTGGTCTTATTCCTCACGAGTAACCCTCCATTGATTCTTATGCATTAGATGAATGACTGAGTTAGATTGATTTCAATGTCCCATACCAAAGTTGTCCACTCTTGTCTTATATTCTGGCAATCTGTATAAATGTTTTACTTGCTTTTATGCCAAATTTCTTTGATTTATCTGCTAGCCATTAAATTTCATCTTGTTCTCCCTCATGGCATCTTATCATCTCTTCCAATATGAATCTAACACTTCTATTATTATGGTTGGGCCATATCCATTGATTATTTCTAGCTAGCATACTTACTTTAGTTTTCAAATTCACCACCAATTTCAAGGATTACATCCCTTCCACCTTATATAGGAGACCTTGACAATGCCAATTATCATACCAAAAATATTTGCTTTCTGCATTCCCAATCTTGTGGAATACTTGATTTTGCATCCATTTCCTTATCTTTAGGATTTCCTTTAAATTTTCAAACATTTCCTGCCTTTTCTTTAGTATCCAAATACTCTTATTTTTTATT
Source organism: Erythroxylum carthagenense (assembly GCA_026413575.1). Classification (NCBI taxonomy): domain Eukaryota; kingdom Viridiplantae; phylum Streptophyta; class Magnoliopsida; order Malpighiales; family Erythroxylaceae; genus Erythroxylum; species Erythroxylum carthagenense. The sequence goes on from JANZLD010019355.1 coordinate 2,204, forward strand.
AATACATTATGTATCCATTTCACCCATAAATTCTCCCTTTTATAACATAACCACCATAAGTTCCTTGCTATATTTACCTTATTAATCATCTTTGCAGAGTGAATTCTCAGTCCCCTAGTGCTTAGGTCTGCAAATCTTATTCCAACTTTTCTTCACTTTGCCTCTACCTTGGTTTGAACCATTCCATAAGAAATCTCTAGGTCTCTTATCTACTTCCTTAAGGATGCTTTTGTCTTAATTAACTGGAGCCCACCTCCATAACTATGGAACCTATTACTCCATTGGTTGATTCTTCCATAGATTGAGTCCTACAAAGGTTTACAGTATGTTGCATTAATTCTTCTTAGGGATATTAGTAACCCTGATTACTTAAAGAGTATGTTCCCTTACTTTAATCCCATCTCTATAGCTTTTGAGGCTACCTCTTCATTTGAGTTGCATGATAAGTAGAAACAACTCTTCATTGGATTGCTTTTTTGGCTTAAAATATCTTGGAACTCCTCCATTGCTTACAATATTAAAACTTTTGAATTTTTCTCAGCCCTATAAAACAATATTACGTCAGATACAAAAGCTAGAAGTGCATCACACCTTTACATCTACCATGGAACTTCTAGGTGCCTCTTCATGTTACTTGCAAGGAGAGTTGACAAGACCTCTATGCAAAGTATAAATAATTAAGGGGATAGTGGGTCCACTTACCTTAGTCCTGTTCTTGCTTTGATCAGGTTTGTAGGTTCTCTATCCACCAAGATTAGCATAAAAGCAGTGGTTACACATTCCTCTACCCATTTTCTGAACATAGAAGTATAACCTATTGCCTCCAATGTATTGAAAAGAAAACTCCAAAAATTGAGTCATAGGCCTTTACAAGGTCCATCTTTATAAGAAATCCAAAAGTTATTAGAGAGTCAAACATGAACTCCATTTTACTAAGTTAAAAGCCTTGTAAAATTCCACTTTTAATGTATAACATTTATATCATTTTTCCATGATAATTTTTGAAGAATTCTTTAGCCAGTAGAAGATTTTCACTTATATTTTTGCCTTCAATGAATGTTTCTTAGCTTAGGATAATAATGCACTAAAGAATGACCTTAACTCTTAACATCAATACCTTACATATTGTAGCAAGAAATTAGTTTAAAATCATGGAAAGTTTAGGGGTTTTGGACCTTAGATGTAAGAAAAATGATACTTTATTGAAAGCTTTCAATAGCTAGCTTGAAGAGAAGAACTTCATAATTGCACTTAAGACAATGTCTTCTTTATAGCTTTAAGATAAATTAAAAGAAGCATGTATTCAACCTAACTGGTCTTAAGGCTTTTTTTGTATCAAAGTTAAACAAAGCTCTTTCTATATCAACTCTCATAAATGGCTTAATGAGAAACTCTACATAGTCATTGTTGATGAAATGAGGTGTAAAAGATTTAATTTCATAAAGGCTTAAGATAGTACTTTTATAGCTCCCTAAAATGTTTTTGAAAAAAAATTAAATATAAGATCTCTAGGTTCTCCTAATCCATAATGGATTTCTATATTGTTGTCTATAAGAGAAATGATATTATTAATGTTTTTTACGTTAATAATGGAATTATGGAAGAACTTCATGTTTCCATCACCATCCTTGAACTATTGAATTATTTATCTCTACCTTAGAATGAATTTTTGTGTATCTAATGTTTCCATGTACCAACAAAGAGAAGGTTTTTCTTGTATCAAGGGACCCTTATCTCCTAGGTTAGAGGAGAGTTTAGTTTAGAGAGCTAACAAATGGTTATTAGAGGTCCCAATCGTATACATAGTGTTATTACTAAAGCTTTTTTAATATTCTTAAGCTTTTGTTTGATTGTAGTTAGCCTTCTTATGAATTTGTAGGATTCAAATTTAATTATAATGGCATTAGCACCTATTGAGACAATTGCTTATAGTTTAGGTACTTCATTAGATAATTGTTAAACTTAAAAGGATATTTCCTAATATTAGATTAGGTGTTGATATGAAGTTTAATTGGGGAATGGTCTAACTATATAGGTGAGTGAAAATGGCATATACTCAAGGAGAAGGAAGAGAATCAAGTAGAGTTACTATTATTATATGTAACTTTTTTCTCAGTTGCAGGTTGCCTTCCTACTTATTACTTCATATATATTGATGTCAATCGTATATGAAGTCCTTAATTCCAATTTTATATAGGTGTTTTTTAAATTCATTTTTTTTATCTTTGATCAAACACATACCATTTACTTCATGAACATAAAGAGTATTGTTGAAATTTCTAAGGACAAGACAAGGATTGGAGGATATAATGTAATTCCACCTTGGAAAGTCTAAATTGTATGCATAAATAAAAATAATAGTAACCAAGGTATTGGTTCTAATTAAGGTTACCTTTATGTGGGTAAACTGGTATGATATCTGACTATTTTCAATTTAGACTTACTTGGGGTCAAAAGCTACCAGTATTCTTCCATTATAGTGGGTTTAGTAGTTAATGATTGAGTGTATTTTTGTCAAAATCATAGGCCTTACTTAAAGAAAGTGGCTTTTACTTTAGTCTTTGAAAGACCAAATAAATGGACCTTCTATTGATTAGGAAGTCATTGAAGATTTACTATTTATTAGGGAAATTTAGTCTTTTAAAATTTTTGTAACTATGAACATAAAAGGATTTGGGAGCAGTCCCTTTCTTTTTTATTTTTTTTTACCTAATTTCCTTCTGACAAGTGCTTTTTTAGCTTATTCTAATATAGTGTCTATTAGAGTTGATTGTGACACTATAATTCTCTCCTTGACTTAAAAAGATGCATTATGTTGCATAAGCTTGTTCAGAGTTTGGCAGTTGAGGGAAATCTAATGTTAGATATAATAACCAAGCTTTGAAAAACACCTAACTTAGAGTCTACACATCAAAGATCAACTCATTTGGAGTCTTTATATCAACCATGTTTGGGTCCTTTATCATTTCTTTTTAATCTCCTATTTATCAAAAGGGGCTATAGTTTCTTTAGAATTCCCCTTAACCAAAGTATCTTTAAGGTTGATCCCTATTAACTCATTATAACCATATGTGATAAACTTCTCCTTATTAGTTTCCAGATTTTGGATGTAGTTATTTAATAAAATTCCATTAGTCGGATATAGAGATTTTAGACTCCATTAATCCACTAACTTCATCTAGGATTTTAAGATTAATCATTTCAAGTAACTCCACTTGCACATCCACCTCAAGGCAAACTTTGGCATAACATATCCTCTTTAGTTCATTATTTTTCTCATATAAACATTGAGGTTTGTTTATGGAACTAGTCAAATAGCTCAAACCAATGGTTAACCAATATTTTAAAAGAATAGGAACATAAGCGATTTCCATTTATGTTGTAACACCCTACTCCCATAAGACCCAAAACCGACATCGATGGTGATATCCGAGTCCGTGCCCTGCGAGGTGGCGTGCTACATCACTCAGTCAAATCATAGTATACAATTTTTTTTAACACGCAAACAATTAAAATATATAATATGTGGAAAACCTTTTTCATTACAACCGGTATTTACAATATACATCATAATAGGCTACAAAAATTATCACTCTTCTGCAGATGCAACTAATCCCGACCTCTTCTATCACTCTCAAGCCATCACAATACGCCCGTTGCCTGACGGGGTATTCTTCTAAGTCTTGAAAAATAATTGCAAATTTTGGGTGAGTTTTACGAACTCAATGAGTGACCATCATCGATGGTCCGCTCAATTCATGTAATGATACCAATATATAACAATATTCACATTGCTGCCTAATTGTTCACATTTCACAATTCACATACGTTTAACTTTATTTCACATTCTCACAATATTGCACATTCACACATTTACAGAATTCCACATTCATATGTTCCAAATTTTGATACATACAAATTATCACTCACTTTTCACTTATTAACATTTTGCTGTGACCCAGTGCCTAAACTGTCTCATTGAAGGGGTCATTAATATCTGTCCCTTATCCGATAGTGGATATAGGGCTCATTAATACATTGAGCCTGAGGCTCTGAATCACTTATGAGCTCAAAGCTCATTTTCGCACATTGACCTAAAAGCTCTGATCGGTGGCAACTCTGGTCAACAGCCATTATAAATCATACAACACTAGACATATCATACTTTGTCATACATTTCACAATTAGAAATTCTCCATGACTATATTCACATCAATAAATGGCATTTTTCCTTTCATTCAATCAAGTAAATCAAATCAAATGCAGTAGGAAACACTTTTTCAATTTAATACGGTGTTGTGACCATGCACCTGAACTGTCCTTATAAGGGCATATTAATCGTTGAGCCATAGGCTCTGAAACTGTTCCATTAAGGGCTCATTAATCATTGAGCTAAAAAGCTCTGTAACTGTCCCCTTTAGGGCTTATTATCGTTGAGTTAAAATGCTCTGAAACTGTCTCCTTTAGGGGCTCATTAATCGTTGAGCTAAAAAGCTCTGAAACTGCCCCCTTTAGGGGCTCCTTAATCGTTGAGCTAAAAATTTCTGAAACTATGGCTACTCCGGTCACAACTATCATTTACTAGTTATGCATTCGTGCATAAACGACATATGTCACAATTCAATCACTTTATTCACGTATTCATATATCTCAATCATTTCCAAATCTCCACATTCGGACAATTGGCTCACAATTTATCACATTAACAACAAAAAAAATCACAATTTCACATACCCATAACATTGCTATATCATGTCACTTCAATACTCCGGACCTTCAGTTCGGAATTCACAAACAAACAAGTCCGGAGTTCACAAACAAACACTATCCCACCATTATTCTCCAATAATCATAATCACTGAATTATAACACTTAATAATTTGAGAACCATCTAGGTCACTCACCTGACTTTCGCGCTAATGCCTGGAAGTCCCGGCAACGTCGGTAGGTTGACATTCCAACTTTGCCTCTATCACAATTCAAAACACATATATTTAACACTTCGTCCAATTCAGCAATAATGCACATGTAGCAATTTAAAGATATGGACTATGCACTTTCGTGACATTCCCGACACTATCACTTAAATTCCTGTCACAACGATTCATCATTATCAGAAACTCACTAGACACTAGGATCACGTAATTTGTTTCAGAAGAATCTCAAAGATATTCTCCAAAAAGATCCAGACTATCTTTATGTCGAAAACATATTTTACAAATAAATTCCATCCAAATTTGAGAACTCTTAAGGACCAATTCAACACTTCTCATCTTCATAAAATACGTAGACCCTTGTCTCTAGTTCATAACAAATCTGAAATTTTCTCATTTGAACATCGGTACAAAAATTTATGGTTTAAAAACCAAAACATAACTTGTCTGGAAACAGGAGCTCGCCGCGGCGAAATTCAAGCGCTTGTCGTGGCGAGGGCATAAGTGCGCGCCGCGGCGTGCCTACGCTACGACGTGCACCGTGGCGTGCACACTAGCCTGCGTCGCGACGTATGCCGTGGCGTGCGCATGAGCACGTCGCGACGTGCGAGTCCCGCAAGTCTCCCAAAACCTGATTTCTCAACCAATTCAATCCAATTTCTCCCATTTTTCAAAACATAAATCATCTAAAACACTTAAACATCAATTATACTTCATTTCCAACTCATTTTACACCATTTTCATTCACAAAACAACCAAAATTCACCCTTAAACGACAACCCTAAAAACCAACATATATATGACCCATTCTTTCACTTTTAACCCTTATCACATGAATCAATCAACTAATCAAGAGGAAAGAGGCTTAACTTACTTGATCTAGCTTTCAAAAACCTTGAACTCTTCGTGAAATTCGTCAAAAATCCATTCTCCTCATCTCTTCCTCTTCTCCCACTACTTCTTCCTCTTTTCTCATTCAAAAACCCTAATTCGATCCTTTTATACTCTTTCAAAATGTGAAAAGTCCATTTTGCCCCTTCCTTTAACCTTAAACCATAAAATCTTAAGTGTCATACCCAAAATTCCCTTATACAAAATCTTATAACTTTACCATTTCAATTCAGAAATTCAGACTCTTGAGGACTGAATTAAGATTCAATTCTTTCAGAATTATTCATTTTCATGCCTATCAATTTCCAATTCAATCAATTCATTCACTTTGACTTTCGTACATCTCTCTAAATTTCAATGGCTCATACTAAAACAAAATTCTTAAATCATGCCTTTAATTTATAAAGTCAAATTGACAATCGTTTGTCAGTACCGGAAATCTCATCGGTACTCACTTAGCACTTTTATACAAAATACACTTAAATCATTCCAATTTCATTTTTCAAACACAAAAATCACATTTTTCACTAAAATTTTACTTATAGACACATATGCCGGGAATTGTCACGAGTGGAAGTACAATCATGTGCATTTTCCAAATTTACCAATCATATCCATATAAAGGCCCATTGATGCATGTACAATACACACTCACCATCCGATCCAAATTTACCATTTTATCCTTCCCATCGATGATGGGATGTTACATATGTTATAGGGACCTTGCTCCAACACTTTAATTATGTTAGTTTCATGAGTTAATTTGAATAAATAAAAATCCCACTCTGTGATAAAAGTTTTCTTATGACCTAATTTGCTTTATTTTGATTCAGCCTACATTTTCATTTAGAAAAAAGAAGGCCTTTAATCAAAAAAATCTCCTAAAACAAATGTTTCAGCAGCAATAGAGTAGTAATAATAGGAGTAATAGAGGAGCAATAGTAGTAGTAAGAGGAGTGGGAGGAGCATTAGCAATAATAGTAGAAGCAGTAGCAACAGTTATAGTAGCAATAGTAGTAATAGTAATAGCAGCAGTAGTAGGCATATGAGGAGAAGTAGTAGTAGTGGTAAGTAGTAGTAGTAGTATTTACAAGTTTAGGCAAACTACAAGAGGAAAATTTTAAAAGAGGCCTCCCTTTTTTTTCACTTACAATCTATGATCATCTTGCGTCTTCTCACTAAAGGGTCTAGATGTGTAACACCCCACTCCCGCAAGATCTGAACCCGACATCGTGATGATATCCGAATTCGTACTCCGCGAGGGCGGCGTGCTAGCAAAATCAATTACCAAAACTCAATACATAAATTTTTTTTGAAATACGATCAAATGTGCGGAAATCATTAAACCATTTGGGCTGGCATTGTTTCTTAACCATTTTCAGTCATAGCAATACAATCAATAAAATTTCAATAGCCATTTGGGGCCCATTTCAAATATAAAATATATTTTTATTTTTGTCATAATGACTTTACATCACAACATAAATCCATTTGTATAGAAATGGTACAAAAATTTCGGAATCCATTATTTATACAAAAAAGTCGCGGAATACCAATTTATATAATAGAAAAACACTAATACAGACGTCAACTGATCCCGACCTCTTTTTTCACTCACATGCAATAGATATACTCCCGTTGCCTAATTTTGCAAATTCTTCTGAATCCTAAAAAAATAATTGCAAATTTTGGGTGAGTTTTGCGAACTCAGTGAGGTAACCATCATCGATGATTCACTCAATTCATGCAACACAACAATTCATATCACAATTATAGCACAATTTCATATTTATCGTAATTAACACACTGTCACATTCACATCGATCAGAAGTACCACATGGTCATATAAGCATAAGAAATTTTTGGCCTTTCACTCAATCAAGCATATTTAACAAAATGCATATGAAATGCTTATGTGACACTTTTTCAGTTATTACGGTGTTATGACCAAGCACCTGAGCTGTCCCATATAGGGCACATTAAACATTGAGCCTGAGGCTCTAAATCACTGTTGAGCTCGAGGCTCAAATTCACTCATTGAGTTTTAAGCTCTAATCAGTGGCTGCTCCGGTCACAATTGTCATTATCTGAGTATGCATTCATGAATAAAATGCATATGCCACAATCAATCAGCATATGTCACATTCAATCACATATGTCACAATTAATTATATTATAAGCATGTGTGCATATGTCCCGGTCAATCACATCATAAGCACGTAGATCTTACATTCACATATAAGTAGCACTTCGATAACACAACTCCCCAGTACACAGTTATCGGACCTTCTGTCCAGAATCCACAATCCAAAACACAAGCCACCATTATCCACCACAGAATCATAAGCAAATAATAATTGAGAGAAACCATCTAGGTTACTCACCAACTGCTTCTGAAGCTAGTGCCTGGAAGTCTCGTCAACGTCTGTGGGTTGACGTTCCAAATGCGCCTCTATAATAAATAAAATACACATATATCATAAATTGTGCAATCAGAAAAGTATAATAATGCACATGCAGGAATTTGAAATGTGTACAATGCATGTTCATGACATTCCCGGTATCATTCCATAAATTGCATCACAAAACCATTCTCGTATCAAAACTCATTTGTTCCTAGGTTTAAGCTGCACTAAAACCATTAAACTCGCAATTTATTGCTCATAAAATTATTTCAATTTTTCTAAAAC
>JANZLD010019383.1:0-10714 GCA_026413575.1 Erythroxylum carthagenense
TGAGGGTGACAAATTCTATCTATGCATCTCTAATTTGAAATGCATCTTTTCTTTTCTTCTTGCTGGATTGCTATAGTCGATCCCAACATAAGTTAGGATGCAAATGTTTCTTTCATTAAGCAGCATCACTCATCTAATTTCCCTTTAAAAATTTTAAATGTAAAATTACCTAGAGAAATATCTTATATTGCAATATGCTACTTCTGACAGACTTGCGTAGTGTGTGCACATAACAAGTAAAAAAATAGATCAAACAACAGCAAAAAGCATCACAAGGAACAGATGATTTCAATTATAGAAGTATAAACATCTTCAGAAACAAGTTGATGCATTGTTAAACCATTGAATAGAGGAACAAAAAGAGAAGATACGTTGATGTGGAAGCAAAAGCCACAATGAGACAAGCTCTGACATAACTTTATAAATTTTTAGCGTTGGACTAATGGGACTCAAACAAAACCCTCATAACACCTATTCAAGAACTATATGCTACACTATAGAGCACTTAGCACCCATTGCTACAGACAGTTCTCAACACGCAGTTACGGTGACCACTGACCCTGTACGTTTCTCAGATCTTTTGCAATTATGGATCACCGGAAATGCCTCTGAGTTCCTATAAGACCGAAAACAAAACATTATAAATGATAGAAAACAGTTACGGTGACCACTGACCAGGGACACACGCACGCAGAAGGCACCACCAGGGACGCACGCACCAGCTACAGTGACCAGGGACGCACGCACGCAGAAGGCACCACCAGCCCCAGGGACGAGGGACACACCACGTGGAAGCACGCACCAGGGACTCACCAGCTGGAGGAGGCTGACCTACGGAGACGCACCACAGACGGAGGAGGAACCGAGAAGGTAGAAGACAAACTGAGAAGAGGAACCGAGAAGACGAACGCAGAAGGCAGAGGCGAGAAGGTAGAAGGCATAATCGAGAAGACGAACTCAGAAGGGAGAAGGCAGAGGCGAGAAGGTAGAAGGCAAAACCGAGAGGCGAGAAGGCGAGAAAAAGAATAGGGAAGTTAGGAAGCCCTAATTTTAATTCAATTTAAACTAATAATACTAAAGAGAAAAACTTAATTCGGGTAATCGGGTAACCCGAATTTTTTTCGGAGTTACCTGATCCTTACTTGAAATAATTCGGGTAATTTTCGAGCCAGCCCGATTTACCGAATTTTTACCATTTTGTTACCCGAATTAATTTGGGCTGTGCCGGGCCGGGTAATCGGGCCGGCCCGAATTATGCTCACCCCTAATTGTGGGTAACCTAAGATGGTCTCACTTTATTTGTTTTGTTTTGTATATTACCAAACTGTATTGGTATATATTACTGAACTGCATTGACTGATTGTGTACTGAATTTTGGACAATATATCTCCGTAGCGTTTAATGCATGCAAACAATATTGGAAGTGCTACTTGTATATGAATGAGACTGCCTAATTGAATATTCTGATTCTCAACTGAAAAGTTGAATACCAGACTTAGTCCGATGACTACTGATATTGAGACTGTTATACTGTGATAATACATGCAAGTGAAAGTGATTGAATTGATGACTAAATTGTGACATGCATATCATTTCAATGCATGTAATAAAAAGGCGTTGTGACCGGAGTAGCTAGTATGAAAGCACTTACACGTAGAGCTTTGCTCCGTGATTACTATTTCTGCACTTAGAGTTATGCTTTGTAATTACTATTTCTGATTGAACCCTGTTGGCTAATATCTATATCTGAAAGGCACTCGGTCATAACATTGTAAAAATGAATGTGAGTCTCATACATATAGCATTCATATATAATCAAAAATAATTGAATTAATTACAAAGCTGTAATGAAATGATTGACTGTATGAATTGTGTGATTTTATGATGATTGTATTTTGTTACATGAGTGAACCATCGAGGATGGTTACTCAACTAAGTTTGCAGAACTCATAAAAATTAAAACACGGCTTTTCAAGGTTTAGTAAAGGTTTTCAGAAAGGCTTCAAGTAAGAGTTTCAGGTAGGGATCAGTTTGCGCCTGCATATGTATTTCATTATGTTGTATCAAAAGTGTAGTCATAAATGTTGTTCATTGTATATGAAAATGGTTTTCAAAATGTAAGGATATTATGAATACAAATATTTTGTTATGTAATGGGCCCAAGTGACTACTGAAACTCTGATGAGTTCAATAGTGATTGTAACTTTTGATTATCGATTTTTTTGCATTTGTGTATGTTGTTAAGAAAATTTGCAATGAGTTTCGAACGTTGACTATTTTAGCATGGCATCCTTATGGGATTTGTACTTGGATATCACTCAAGATGTCGAGTACATATCCTGTGAGAGGTGGGGTGCTACAAATCAGGCAGTTGATGACCGAGATAATGTGACTTGGAATAAGCCCAGTTTGAATTTCATTGAGGGACATAAGGACTGTGTGCTTTACATTTTTGAAGTATAATTTGATATTATTTGTTATAAATTAAAAAAAAACAAAAAGGGGCTTGGAGGAGTTATCATTTAGGCTTTTTGAGTTTTATTTATGAGTTTTCTAGGGTTCAGTTAATTGATGTGTACATAAGGCTATACTTGATGATGGGGTTTATAAATTTGATCAGTCTTACGACGATGGAATTAAAGTGATTAATGATATATTGGCATATGTATTAACTGATAGTAAATTGTCATCTTGGCTTTCTGCTATTGCACTACATGCTTATGATTCTTCCACTACACCTACTACTAATTTTTACGCTTCTTTATTCGCTGAGATTGATCGCATTGAAGGCATTCTTCATTTTTTTTTATTGTTTTGTCCTAAGGGGGAGACATCAAATTGTTTTTGGTGACTGTTTAATTCAGGGGGAGATTTTAAGGTATCTTCATAACTATTAGTCTTGCTTTTTGACATCTTTTTGTCCCAAGGGGGAGAAATTTGCATGATTGGAAAATTGTGCAATTATTGTTTCTTTGGATGTTTCTTAAACCTAAAGAACTTGATGAATGTTCTTTGGAACTTGACGTTTGATTAAGGGGGAGTTCTTGGTTTATGCATTCGATGTTTATATGTCCAATTATCTTCTTTAGGGGGAGTTTCAAATATGTGACAAATAATGTCAAAAAGGAGGAGATTGTTAAGATATATGTTATATATCTTATTATTAATTTTGACTTTATTATAATTGGACTTTCAAGATAATGGTAATTAGCTTCAAATTCTAATCAAGATGGCATATAATATCTTGGATTTTATTGGAATAATATCTGATAAATGATTGTATGAAAGATAGAATTCTATCTTGTAAAGTCTTCTAATTATGATAAAACTCTATCTTGTATGGCCCACCTTTGCATCACGTGACAATTGGACTGAAGGGACTACTGTTGTGTTTTTTTTTTCTGGGCGTGGCTGTTAATTTATTTGGTGTGTAGCTGGTTCTCCATTGGGGTTTCTACGTCTGCATATGTGTGTTGCACTTTTCTTGGTTGTGTGTGGTGTGAAGGTTTTTATGTCTTGATTATTTTTTTACTATTGTGTTAAAGAGTTCTCAGTGGAAAACATGTTGGCGTGATTTTAAGGTCTTGGTTTGACCATGGTGATCATTACGTTTTTCTCCTTTTTGCAACACACATGGTAATGATTTTGTGAGACTTTTTCTTGGATGCTTGCGTGTGAAGTTGCTGTGTGTGTGTGAAGAAAATTTAACAAATTTGAAGGTGTGCTACTATGTGCGTGACCATCATATTGGAAGGTGTTGTCGTGGGTTGAAGGAAAGAATTAATAAGCCGCAGATTTTGTGATCGTCTATGCGTGATTCCTTCTCTGCCTTGCTTTTGGTTTGGTCTTTTTCTTGTCTGGATTTATTGCAATGGTTGTTTGCATAGGTTGTTATACCTAGCATCTTCATCCTGCGGCTGTTTTACGTGGAACAATCCATAATTTGTGGTGACAACTTTCATACTTGTTTTAATGGAGTCGAATCTGTAGGGGAGTTGGTTTTGTGTTCTTTCTCAAGTGTTCTCATTTATGTTGAATTTTGTTTAACCACTTGAGTTATTTATTTAGTGTTCTTTCCTTATAAGATTGTTGAGAAAAATCTTCTATCGAGGTTACTACGAGGTGGTCGTACTACTGGGTGTGAAATTCTTTCACAGGTAGTAAGGACGAGAGATAGTGTCAAGGATTGAGTGGTATCGGCTCAATAAAGCCTTGTATAAAACTATTGTCGTTAGTGAAAGAATTAAGTTGGGTGAGTGTCCCACAGACATAGGCAAGGTGTGTCGAATTACGTTAACAAATCTTGGTGTTATTTATCTTTGATGCTTTTAATTTTTCTGATTTTTGTGTTTTTTAAAAATGAATCAAAAAGTTTGCGAAACAATCACCCCTTTGATTTTTTTTCACATAGTATAGAAGATGACGTTAGTTTAAAAAACATTAGATTATGGTTATTTTTGGTAAGAACTTATTAGCCTTTTAAAGATATTATAATGAGAAATTATCTCAACAAAAATTAATTGTTAAAACGTATTTAGTCAAAACAATCTATTCCTAACATGATTTGAAGTAAAAAAGAGTAAGGATGATGTCAAATATATATGATTTCTACATTTTTAGAGTCTTCCTGTGTTTAGGTCTGTTAGGTTTCAAAATTATCACTCTTATACTAAAGTTTGTTTATAGTGGAAGAAGTTGAGAGAAAAATGGAGGAATATTTTGATTGCATGAAGTTTAAATGTATTATCTTTTATCTTTCACTCTTTCATTCTTGCTTTTCGTTCTTGCTTAGATTGAAGTATGTATAAAATGATGAACATTCTTCTAAGTGTTCAAACTTTCTAAGGGGCATAAGTGGTTCTCATAATAATGAAAAGGCATTCAAAAGAAGTATGTTATTACTATAATGAGCAAGGAATGTGATTGCTATTACTAAACAAGAATGAAAGATTTGCTTGGATATTTCATAAGTCAAATCAAATACGTAATTATTGGAATAATTATTAGAGAATGCATATATGCCATAGAGACCTCAGAGTGATAGACATTAAATTCTTTAGTAAAGATCAACATAAAATGTCATAAATAGAATTTTCAGTTTGGAAGAATGGGTCCACGAACTCCAATTGAGTGGCTATTTTCATTAGTATTACTGGTTCCCCAAAATTCAATTATAGACTTTGTAAGTGGAACTTTTCAAGCCTCAAATGAGAATTTAATAGACCTTAAAAAGGAACTTCAAAGATTTTGTAAAGGAATTTCATATACCTTATGGACGAACTTAACATATCTTGTATAAGGGAGGGCAAGGGTTAACCACTTGATGGGATAAAAGTCATTGTTGGAAAATTTATTGTGAGAAAAAGTATCATTTCAGACTCTAATGATGTGTGACACACAATTAATTATTTGGAAAGATAACCTTTGGGTTTCCATTAGCATGTCCTCCATTGTCATGCTTTTAATTTGCATAATTTTTTAGAGAGAGAGAGAGAGACTAAAAACTATTGCACATTATGGAAAGATGGAAAGATCTTGGAGTCTTAATTATCCATATACCAGTAGTTAGAACCATTAATGAATTTATATATATATTTCCCCTTCCCTTTTACTAGAATCTTTACCTTTTGTTTCCTTTCATATGACCCAGAACATTTTTTATTGATTCTTCCATGACCTTATTCTACTTGTTCTCTTTGAGTCTTTTGTGCCTTTTATTGGTATATTCCCTTTATATTTTTTGCTTTTTTTTTTCTGGTGATATGTTTCATTCAGGTAGTTCGAGCTATAGTTTTAGTGTTTTTAAGAGTGACTCAAAGTATTCTAGGATATCTAAGGGATGTTTAAAAATTGCACAACAAGAAAAATGTGAGTTTTAGTCAAATAGAAGGGTTGAGATGTAGGTTATTAGGTTACTGCCCTTATATTGAGTCAATGGTGAATTAAATTAAGTGATATGAAGGGGATATAGTTTAGGGTTATAATTTATACACATTGTCAATATATTTAGGAAACTAATGAGTTACACATATAGAAGGGATAAAGAGAAAGAAAAGATAATTTAATTAAGTTGGTCACAATTGTAAAGTTTGAGAAGCTTAAGATTAAAAATAAGATATTTAATAAATAAAAATCAATATATTAAATTTTATTTGAGTTCAATTGATAATTAATTATAATTTTAATTAAATTTAGGATCATATCTCAATGAAATAATGAAAAAATTTAAGTCTCATTATAAATAGGTGTAAGCCCTTAAGGAGATAGCACTCCTGACCTACCCTCTTTACACTACTTACGAAATTCTCTCAATCTGTTCGTATAAATATTATTAGAGGTTGAAAACTTTTGTGACTATAATAATAAGATAAACTTATTTTAGTGACAGAAAGGGAAACAAACTTCATAACAAAGTACAAAATTTGATTTATATTTTATTTCATTTGTTCATTAATTTAATTATAAATTAAAGTGATTTTAACATTTAAAAAATGAAAACTTTTTTTTTCACTACATGCAAAATCAAATTCTACCCAAAATTTCCATAAAAAATAACATTAAACAGGACAATAATTATATAACTCAGTCTGGTGCCAAAGACAAGGCTAAAATAAACATGGCATGCATCTCAAAATACGACAACATTTACGTGTAAGCAAGAACATGCATATTAACCATGTATATAGCAACGAAAGCATAACCGAGACATACCTCCAGTCATTGCTCCACCGATGTCCCAACTTCTCTGATAATTTGAATAATCTATCCTCCTCTTCCATGATGTGATGGTGTTGAGAATTACTTTTCATGTATTAAGGATAGGGACCCAAAACTGGTTTTAAATAATTTCATCTCCTCTGCCCATCACAGAGGATGAAACTCGGAAGCATGGGCTTTAACGTGTATGTGATGAAGGGTTAAGCATTAAGTGGACCACAATCTCAATAGTAGGAACATTAGGTAGATTTTAAAACATCTTACATTCTCCTACTTGGTCCATTTAACCCAACACCAAATATAACAAGAAATTAAATATATGAATCATAGCGATAGGTCCTCTTATAGTGAGTATCATCTTCCATGTATTACATATATAAAATTTCTCATTACTAGCCCTTAAACTTAATGAATAAACCACATGTTTATTCTAGGTCCAAATTAGATGATATTTCTCAAAATCAATCAAATATATGTGTGCACAAAAACGTATGAGAAAATATTAATTAAATAAGAGTTCCATTAAAGCAACAAATGTACAACAAAAATCACATTATGGAACCCAGTCCTATTTGCACTATGTAATCCTTAAACTACTTAGGTGGCATGCCTTTAGTTAAAGGATTCACAATCTCCAAATTAGTGCTAATGTGCTCTATGACAACTTTTCTTTACTTAACACGTTTTCTTATGGATAAATACTTAATTTTGATATGCTTGCTTTGACTACCACTCTTGTTATTTTTAGCAATAAAGATCGCAACTAAGTTGTCGCAATACAACCTTAATGGCTTATAAATTAAATCACCAACTTTAAGCTCAGATATGAAAATTTTCAACCATACGCCATACGAGGTGGCCTCAAAATATGATATGAACTCAGCCTCCATAGTGGAAGTAGCAATCAGGGTCTGCTTGGCACTTCTCTAAGATATAGCTCCACTAGCTAGCATGAAAATATAACCAGATGTTGATTTCCTTGAATCAATGCAGCCAACAAAGTATGAATCGGAGTATCTAACTACTTCTAGGTTCTTAGTTTGCCTGTACATAAGCATGCAGTCTTTTGTGCCTTAAAGATATCTCATAACTTTCTTTGTAGCTTTCCGGTGGTCAACATCTGGATTACTCTGATATCTACCCAACATTCCAATAGCATATGTGATGTCAGGTCAGGTACATACCTGAGCATACATAAGGCTTCCAAAAGTTGAAGCATATGGAATATTCTTTATGTGTTTTTGTTTAAAATCATTCCTTGGGCATTGATTCAAACTGAATCTATCACCCTTCACTATCTTTCATCTGAAATCTCTCTAAAACTTTGTTGATATAGGTCTCTTGAGACAAACCCAAAATGCCTTAAGATCTTTCTTTATAGAACTTGATGCCAATGACATAAGATGCCTTATCATTAGTCGCAAGTAAAATGTCATCCATGTAAAAAACAAAAAAACAAGTCTTACTCCCACTGACCTTCTGGTATAAACATTGGTCCGTTATATTCTCTTCAAAGCCAAATGAAGTGATAACCTCATGGAATTTTAAATGCCACTGTCGGAAGGCTTGTTTTAATCCATATATGGATTTATTAAGCTTGCAGATGTTTCATGTAGACCTCTTCCTATAATTCACCATTGAGGAACGTCATTTTCACATCCATTTGATGTAACTTAAAATCAAAATGTGCTACTAATGCCATGATTACACGAAGATAATATTTCTTAGATTCAAGAGAAAAAGTCTCCGTGTAGTCTATTTCTTCCCTTTGAGTGAACCTTTTAGTAACAAGTCTTGCTTTATGTCTCTCCATGTTTCCTTATGAGTCTTTCTTTTTTTTTAAAATACCCATTTACATCTAATGGTTTTAACACCATTTGACAACTCAATGAGATCCTAGACTTGATTATATGCCATAGAATCCATCTCATCCTTCATAGCATTGTACCACAAGTCTGCTTCTTTAGAATTAATGGACTGTGAAAACGTTTCAAGATCATTTTCAGCTCTAATGTTGTAATGTGACTCTTGTAGATACACTATATAATCACTAAGTATCATTGACATTCTAACCTTAGCAGATCTCCTCAATGTTGTATCATCATCCTCACGAAGAACCTGTTGTTAAACAATTTCTGGTTATTCCTCATTTACAACTTGATCTACTGGATTGGTATTAACAGCTTGTAGAACTTCAGTAATTGGTTGTCCAACACCTGTTTTAACTAGAGGGGGTGTGAATGAAAATCAATCTATCACTTGAAATAGAGGGCTGAGCTTTATAATGGCCATTTTCAAAAATTATGTCTTGAAAATGACCACTCCCATTGATCAAGTCATTCTCAAGAAATTTTGCATTTCTTAATTCCACAATTCTAATACTGTGAGATGGACAATAGAATCTATACCCCTTAGAACTTTCTACATATCCAATGAAATACCCAATAATGGTCCTTGGGTCTAGCTTCTTCTCCTATAGGTTGTAAATTCTCACTTCAGACGGGCATCCCCAAATGCGTATATGCCTTAAACTTAGTTTCCAACCTTAAATAACTCAAAAGGTGTCTTTGAGATAGCCTTGGTTGGAACTTGGTTTAATATACACACAGTCATCTTTAGAGCTTCAGTCCATAGGAATTGAGGAAGTTTTATGATACTCCTCATACTTCTTACCATGTCCCTTAAGGCTTCGTTTCTTCTTTATGCCACACCATTCTGATTCGGAGAACTAGGCATAGTGTATTGGGCAACAATCCCATATTCATGAAGAAATTTTACAAAAGGACCAAGTGCTTGTCCACTTTTAGTGTATCTATCATAGTACTCTCCACCTCTATCTGACCTTATGTTTTTAATCAGTTTTCCACATTGATTCTCCACTTCAACCTTAAACATTTTAAAGGCAGCCAAAGCTTCATCCTTAGAAACTAAGTAGAGATACAAACATCGCGAATAATCATTTATTAAGATGATAAAGTAATTCGGACTATTTGCGTTCATATTTGGACACCAAATATCTGTATGTATAATTTCTAATAGGTTTGTACTCCTCTTCCTACCCCTTTTATACTTGTTATTTTGCTTACCCCTTAATGCAATCCACGCAAGTCTCAAAGTCAAAAAATCCAAAGTACTAAGTACCCCTTCATTTACTAATCTCTTAATTCTATTAATGGAGATGTGTCGTAATCTATGGTGCCATAACATAGAGGATTCTTCATTCACAACACATAGTTTCAATCCAGCAGTGATATGCATTGAACTATAGGCATCATCATTTTGTAATTAAATGAAATAAAGACCATCAGATAATGTACTATAACTAAAAACTTTAGATCCATTACATAAACTGAAACTAGAATCTAAAAAGTTAAAGGAAAAACTAAATGGTACAAATCCTGATATAGAAATCAAATTTCTAGATAAATTTAGAACATAAAAGGTTTTTTCCAAATACAAAATAAAGCCATTGCTTAAAACCAAACTAGAAGTGCCAATGGCTTCAACATATGAACTCGTTTTGCTTCTTGAATAGATGGATTGTTCACTTCCCACTAGCTTAGGTTTTGCATACCCTGCAAGGTATTTGAAACATGGATTGTAGAACTATAATCAATCCACCATGTTTTATGATTAACATTAACCATATTAGATTCATAACAAATGAAATTTGTTTACCTTTCTTTTCAAGCCAGTTCTTAAATTTAGCGTAGTATTTCTTCATATGTCCCTTCTTCTTGCAGAAGAAACACTTTGACGATTTTTTTATATCGGATTGAGGAGAAATTTTGCTTTTTTCCTTATTTTTGACATCATCCTGTCTCTTCTTTCCTAAACTGGTCAAATTCACCCTTTCACCCTCTTCCATCAACAACCTCTCATCTTCTTGCACACACATGGTCAATAGTTTTGTTGAGGTCTAAACAAAAAAATATAAATTGAATTCTATCTAGACCAATTAGAGGCAAGCGCATCCCGTTGACAAGTAATATAAAAT
>JANZLD010019432.1:0-10711 GCA_026413575.1 Erythroxylum carthagenense
ACATGTTTCAAGCATGAATTGGATAATTAGCATGTTCATGGGTCCAGCACCACGCTCTCAGGTCCGATGTTGGGCTCTGGCAGCGGGGTCCAGCAGATTTGGAGACATTATTTGTATGGAGAGACTTTCCAGATATACATAGATTATAAGAGTTTGAGATATTTGTTGAGACAGAGGGAGTTGAACTTGAGGCAGAAGAGATTGATTGAGTTAATAAAGGATTATGACTGCACTATTGAGTACCACCCGGGGAAAGCTAATGTGGTGGCAGATGCTTTGAGTAGGAAGTCTAATATTAGTGCAGCGCATATTTAGTTATCAAGATTACCTAATTTAATTCATTTGAGAGCTTTGAATGTGGAATTGAACTTGGAGCAAGATGAGGCACTAATTGACACTTTGAAGCTGAGACCGATGCTACATGATAGAATAAAAAAGGTCTAGGGGAAAGATCCTAATTGGTCAAGCTAATGGAGAAAGTGAAGGTGAACTCGAATTCTGAGTTTGAGTTGAGGAATGAGACCTTATGGTTGAGACAAAGGCTATGTGTTCCTAATGTGGATGATTTGAGGAAGGAGATACTTAAGCAAGCTTATATGATCACCTATACTATGCATCCTACTACTACCAAGATGTATAACACACTAAAGCAGCATTTCTGGTGGCCTGGAATGAAGAAACAAGTTGCAGAATATGTAGCTAGATGTATGACTTATGAACAAGTTAAAGCTGAGCACAGGCTCCGGTAAGAAATCTCCATTCGTTGCCCATTTTGGAGTTGAAATGGGAACATATTACTATGGACTTCATCATAGGACTGTCTAAGACTCCGAGACAGAATGATGCGATATGGGTCATAGTGGACCGGTTGAATAAGTCAGCCCACTTCTTACCAGTGAGAGAGAATAACTCACTTGATCAATTAGCCCGGAGATATGTGAATGAGGTGTTGAGACTGCATAGGGTTATAGTATCTATAGTATAGGACAGGGATCTCAGATTTACTTTAAGGTTTTGGAAGAGCTTGCAATCTGCTATAGGTACTAAGTTGAACTTCAGTACAACATTTCATCCTCAGATAGATGGACAGAGTGAGGGGACAATCAAGGCTGTTGAGGATATGCTCAGAGCTTGTGTATTGGAGTTTAGTGGAGCTTGAGATCAATATATGGCATTGATAGAGTTTGCCTACAACAACCATTACCACAGTAGCATCGGAATGGCACTGTATAAGGCATTGTATGGTAGAAAATATCGGAATGACACCGTATTAATTATGATATTCAATTTACACTTATGTGTTATTCCTAAATATTCCTAGTTGTAGTTTTATCAAGACTATATACTGTTGAAATGGTAAAAATAGCATGCATTATATTTCTTTCTTATGAAGAAAACAATTGATCTCCTAAATTAAAGTATAGGAATACTTAAACTAATGTGTGGGTAATTATTAGAGAATAAGTCATCAAACTGAATCAATTATGAGAATTCCAAATGGAATATTATTTATGTGTCTATAGATTATCTCATAATGACGGTTGTATAATTGATCCTCAGACTTGAGATTACCAAGGTATCTAGTATAAGAATTACTATATTTTGATGCTACTTATAAATTTCCTAGGATAATTTAGTCGGCAGTAATTTGATACACTATGAACCATATGTAGGTAGTTGAGTAAGTCAATATAGGATTTGTCACTCTAAAGTAATTAAAGAGAATATTTTACTGTTCTTGATTAGTAATAATTTATGGAATTCTCTGGCCAGAGTCAATTGATATTTGAAAAATGAGTTTTCAAATTTCAATTATAAATCAATTACTAATTAGCAAGAACAAACATGATTGGATGATAAAAGTAGACACTATATCCATGCACTGTAACATCCCATCCCTATATTAAGGGTTAGGACCTGAAATTTCAGTACATGTAAGTTCAAAGTGAGATTAAGGAAATGAATTTTTTCTTACTCATGCATAATGTTAGCATATATGCACATAAATATTGAATCTTTGCACATAAAAAAGTGGTACATGCATTCATTGACAACTTTCGGGCATAACTGATGTTAAATGTGATTTTTATTAAAAGTGAGAAGTAGAGGGAGTAAAAAGAGTGATCTAGGTATGAGTTATGATAAGGAAAGAGTTGGAAACAAAATTGGTAGTGATCTGGAAAATATTCACTAAGTATGCTTTGGCCTGTTAGCCATAACTTTTTCTCTAGTTATCCAAATGAGAAGATTATTCTTTTAGATTAAAATAGAAACATATGGCTACATTTCTTATGAAGATATAGAATTTCAATTCTATCTCTAAGAGTCTCAAAATTTGTCATGAAATGAGAACTGAGTGTAGTAAATTGGTGGATGAATGAAAAATTCATCCTTGGACTTTAAGGGAAAATTTGGGAATGATCTAGATAGATTTTGACAAAATTGCCTTCTTGAGAGTTGCATATCTTTATGTTATCTATACAACGGTACATAGTATGAGAATTTTGGACAGTAGAGTCCAAAGGCATGCCTAAAACTTCTTATGTGTTACTGTTCACAAACTTCTTTTGGGTTACTGTTCATCTTACATCTTTTGTTTCATTTTTGATCCTTCAGAAGATGGAATTTGTCTTTTAGGTCTTCATGAAAGTTGTAGCTTTTGAAGTCCCCTTTTAAAAATCCAAAGATAAACTAAATCAGACATCTATATAGGAAGTTATGTCAATTGCAAGCTTCTTCTATGTTACTATTCATAAACTTCTTCTGGGTTACAGTTCATCCTACATTTTCTGTTCCATTTTTGATCCTTTAGAAGACGGAATTTATCTTTTAGGTCTTCATGAAAGTTATAGCTCATGAAGTTCTCTTTTAAACCATCCAAATAAAACCTAAATCATATATCTGTAGAGGAAGTTATGACAATTGCAAGCTTCTTCTGTGTTACTGTTCATAAACTTCTTTTGGGTTACTATTCATCTTACATCTTCTGTTTCATTTTTGATCCTCTAAAAGATTTAATGTCTTTGAGGTCTTCATAAAAGTTGTAGCTCTTGAAGTACTCTTTCAAAAAATCTAAAGAAAACCTAAATCCGATATCTATAGAGGAAGTTATGATAATTGCAAGCTTCTTCTGTGTTATTATTCACAAACTTTTTCTAGGTTACTATTCATCTTATATCTTCTGTTCCATTTTTTATCCCTCAGAAGATGGAATTTGTCTTTTAGGTCTTTCATGAAAATTGTAGCTTTTGAAGTCCCCTTTCAAACCATCTAAAGAAATACTAAATCAGATATCTGTATAGGAAGTTATGACAATTGCAAGCTTTTTCTATGTTACTATTCACAAACTTCTTCTGAGTTACTGTTCATCTTACATTTTTTGTTCCATTTTTTATCCTTCGGAAGATGGAATTTGTCTTTGACTTTTTCATGAAATTTATAGCTCTTGAAGTACTCTTTCAAAACATTCAAAGAAAACCTAAATCATATATCTGTAGAAGAAGTTATGACAATTGCAAGCTTCTTCTGTGTTACTGTTCACAAACTTCTTTTGGGCTACTGTTCATCTTACATCTTCTATTCCATTTTTTATCCTTTAGAAGATGGAATTTGTCTTTGAGATCTTCATGAAAGTTGTATCTCTTGAAGTCCTCTTTCAAAACATCCAAAAAAAACCTAAATCCAATACCTTTAGATGAAGGTAAGACAATTGCAAGCTTCTTCTATGTTACTGCTCACAAACTTCTTCTAGGTTACTGTTCATCTTACATCTTTTGTTCCATTTTTGGTCCTTCAGAAGTTGGAATTTGTCTTTTAGGTCTTCATGAAGGTTATATCTCTTGAATTCCTCTTTCAAATCATCTAAAGAAAACATAAATCTGATATCTATATAGGAAGTTATGACAATTGCAAGCTTCTTCTGTGTTACTGTTCATAAACTTCTTTTGGGTTACTATTCATCTTACATCTTCTGTTTCATTTTTGATCCTCTAAAAGATTTAATGTCTTTGAGGTCTTCATAAAAGTTGTAGCTCTTGAAGTACTCTTTCAAAAAATCTAAAGAAAACCTAAATCCGATATCTATAGAGGAAGTTATGATAATTGCAAGCTTCTTCTGTGTTATTATTCACAAACTTTTTCTAGGTTACTATTCATCTTATATCTTCTGTTCCATTTTTTATCCCTCAGAAGATGGAATTTGTCTTTTAGGTCTTTCATGAAAATTGTAGCTTTTGAAGTCCCCTTTCAAACCATCTAAAGAAATACTAAATCAGATATCTGTATAGGAAGTTATGACAATTGCAAGCTTTTTCTATGTTACTATTCACAAACTTCTTCTGAGTTACTGTTCATCTTACATTTTTTGTTCCATTTTTTATCCTTCGGAAGATGGAATTTGTCTTTGACTTTTTCATGAAATTTATAGCTCTTGAAGTACTCTTTCAAAACATTCAAAGAAAACCTAAATCATATATCTGTAGAAGAAGTTATGACAATTGCAAGCTTCTTCTGTGTTACTGTTCACAAACTTCTTTTGGGCTACTGTTCATCTTACATCTTCTATTCCATTTTTTATCCTTTAGAAGATGGAATTTGTCTTTGAGATCTTCATGAAAGTTGTATCTCTTGAAGTCCTCTTTCAAAACATCCAAAAAAAACCTAAATCCAATACCTTTAGATGAAGGTAAGACAATTGCAAGCTTCTTCTATGTTACTGCTCACAAACTTCTTCTAGGTTACTGTTCATCTTACATCTTTTGTTCCATTTTTGGTCCTTCAGAAGTTGGAATTTGTCTTTTAGGTCTTCATGAAGGTTATATCTCTTGAATTCCTCTTTCAAATCATCTAAAGAAAACATAAATCTGATATCTATATAGGAAGTTATGACAATTGCAAGCTTCTTCTGTGTTACTATTCACAACCTTCTTCTGGGTTACTATTCATCTTACATCTTCTGTTCCAGTTTTGATCCTTCAGAAGATGGAATTTGTCTTTGAGAGTTTTATAAAAGTTGTATATCTTGAAGTCCTGTTCCAAACTTCTAAAGAACACCTAAATTTGATATCTCTATAGAAAGTTATACTAATTGTCCCACGATAGGTTTAATTTGATTGAGGATAAAACTAGATTCGATCCGTTTGGCCATAACTTCTTCTCTAGACACTCACATGACTTGATTCTTGAACCAATGGATTTGTAAGACATTGCTATACATTTACACCAAAAATCATAGCCATCTGAAGCGAAGTGAGAAAGAGTAAGTGAAAAATGTGGGACGGGTACAGTGTGTGTGTTTTTAAATACTATGAACTGGTGTTATTCCACTTAACATACTTCAATATTTTGATGATTTTTGGATAGGTAGAGCTCCAAATGAGGTGATTTTTGATTTGTGATGAACTAGAGACATGGAGCTACAAATGGTATGAAAAAATTGGAATCTAATTCAGTTTCTAAGATGTTTAAATTTATGGTAGAAGTTGCGCATAGTATACTGATTTGGACAAGAACAGTCCAAAAAAATGTTTGAAGTATATCTTTCAAATCACTGAACCGAATTGAATGATTTTGGTGTCATTAAAAAGTTAAGACAACGGGAAACATCTTCTGGTAGAAAGTGTTATGTTAGAGTGTTCAAGGGTAATGTTGGCAAGACACTTAAGTATAAAAGACAAGGCATAATTGGAAGGGCAAATGAGACAATTCTCAATCTTTAAGGGCATAATTGGAAGAAAAAGTGTTGTCTTGCTTATAAATGAAGAAGAAAAACGTGAATGGGAGGATAAGCAGAAGAGAACAACGAAAATGAGAGAGAAAGAGAAAGAGACTTTGGTGGTTTAAGAGAAAAGAAAAGAGTGGGTTAGAGTTTAATTCTTCTTAGTCTTCAAGAAAGATTTCGAAGCTATCCGAGAAGAGAAAAAGGAAGAGGAAGAAAAGAGCTTCCATTTGAGCTAAAGGTCTTTTCATTTGGGAAAGAATCAAGGTAAGATCATTTTGAATTTTTCGAATTTTTGGAAGGATTCTAGTGCATGAAGTTTAGAAAATGCTTGGGTTTAAGTATTCTATAATCAATTTTAGTGATTTTGCATTATGGGATTTTCAATTTGGATTCCTATTGGATGAGAATTGGATATTATGAGATCATATGAGGTTAGAAAAGAGATGACAAGAAATTGAGTTATGATATAAGTAACCAAGTGTTCTTAAGGTGTAAGCTTATGAATAAGCTAGACACATGCAAAGGGTAAAGATTGAAAGGAGAGTTTAGAAAGATCATATACAAATGAAGTGTAAATCTAAATTCAATTAGACACATATGAATTATGAAATGGGAATGAGCATAAAATGTATTCTAGAACATATGCCCGGGATTGTCATTGAGCATGCATTGGACATAGTCCATTTATACAATTGTGTATAAATAAATGTTTATACGTGTGCAATTATTGATGAGTGTGCAATGTGTGTCTTACATAAATGGGTTGTGCAAGTCAAGTGTCCGCATTCAAGCGTTCCCAGAATTTGAAAACAAATGCTAATCTAGAGCGTACTGTGAGTAGACCGAGATGGTCTCACTTTATTGTTTTTCATTTAAATTTTTGTATTATTTGACTACTAAATGATTTTGCAAAATGTGATTGATTATATTGGTTTCCGGACAGGAGGTCCGATGATTGTCATGTTTGATATTGAAGTGCTCATTGAATGTGAATTGGATGAACTAAGTGTACTAAAGTGATTTCTAAATGTTTTCTGAATGGGTAATTACATGCAAGTGAAAGTGTAAATTCTCAACTATATGTTGAATGCCAGACTTAGGTCTGATGATAATGAGTTTCTGATTAAACATTGCATGTGATTATGTGATATGGCATAATCAGTATTTGATGCATTTCATAAAATGCATGCTCAGATAAAGGTGTTGTGACTTGAGTGGCCAGTATGAAGTGCTTCCACGTAGAGCTTTGCTCCGTGATATATGTTCTACATATAGAGCTATGCTCTGTAACTCTGTTCTAACTGAGCCTTATGGGCCAGTATTTGTATATGTATATCATAGGCACTCAGTCACAATAAGAAGAACGAATGTGGGTCTCAAGTGAACTGCATATGCATAATATGAATGATTATATTGCATGGAATGTGAAATGTGAAATGATGTGAATGTGGGTTATGTGTTATGTGACTGGGTGAGCCATCGATGATGGTCACTCATTGAGCTCGCAAAACTCACCCAAAATTTGCAATTATTTTTTAGGATTAGAAGAGTACCCCATTAGGCTAACGGGAGTATACTTACAGCATTCAAGTGAAGGATAGAGGTCGGGATCAGTTCGCGTCTGCATTGCATTCTCTATTTTGTATTGAATTGTATATTCTACAACTTTTTGTACAAATTAGTTTTCCAAAAAGACTCAAGCATTTTGTATTTGTGAAAGGGCCCAAATGGCTATTGAAAATATTGTTAATGGTTTTGTGTTACTTGCAAATGTTTATGAATAAATATGGGCCTAATTTGAGTATCGATTTACGCATATTGTGTTTGTGGGTTAAAAAAAATTATACCGAGTTTTGACTGATTGAGTGTTCTGGCACGCCACCCTCGCAGGGCACGAACTCGTATATCACTCATCGATGTCGAGTTCGGGTCATACAGGAGTGGGGTGTTACATTTATGTAGATCAGAGCCCAAAAGTACTATCTTATATAGGCATTCTGTAATATGTGTCAAGTTACATGCATTTTAGTTAGACAGTAATGATTGATCCCTGGTCTGAGTCACTTGAGTATGAGTCACACGTATGAGTATTTGTTGAGTGCTTAAGTTGATTGAAATAGTGAGAAAAGTGATGATATGTCAAAAAGTGAGAAAATGGAAGTTGTGGATATCTAGAAATGAGAAATAGTGTGTGATTGAATATGACAAACAAAGATTTAACACAATTGTATTAGTGGATGTATTATTGAATATGACACTAAGATTGTACTTTGATGATATATCCTCAAATATGATATAAAGGTGAATATATTGTCATAAATCGTTTAAGGAAAATAAGGATATGAGTAGAAATGAGGAGATTAAAGTATTTAAGCAGATGGTAATGAAAACATAAATTTTTTATGATCGTAAGAGGATGAATTTGGAACTGAAATGGTTATGTGCTTATCCTAACAAGAGTTTATAATGCAGTATAAGAAGATATTAGGGGAATTAAGACCAGAATTTCGTAATGGTTATGCATCAGTAATTATGAAATGATTAAGGATACATATATGGGAAAAGAAATAGACAATATTGACTTTACAAGAGATAAATGTTGTGTATTAAGGAGAAAGTTAGAAATACTTATAAGATAGGATTTTGTGGAAGAATGAGAAAGAGGTAAGCGAAAACCCCAAAATTAAGTTAATTAGTTATCGTGAGTACATATTTGATAATGGGATCATCATGACAAGTGAGAATATTGGGCACATGGATATTATATGTGTGGGATAATATAGGAAGCAATCTAAGACTGATTGAGTATTGCTATTCATAGTTCCCATAGTTCAAAGTCTAGATGAATTAGAGTAACATATGAAAGTGCTATTTGTGATCAAGGGATGATAGATTGAGGTGATTAATGATGTTACCATGGGTGATGAATTTTGTGAAAAAGAAGAAGGGCACGATTATGGCAGAGTCTCCACGATTGAGGACAAATACAAAAAGAAAATCGTTGTCCTGAGTCAAATGAGATTAAGGTATCCTGAATATAGGTTATTAATTGGTGAATTGTCTTAAAATACATCTCTGGAAAAGATGGAATGATCTTGATGATATATACCAAGGTATAAGGATAAATGAATTGCTTGATGCTCTACTGAACCTTATTAGAAAGGATATTGTTATCATGTAAGTTATGACAGGAATTATTCTTCTGGAGATTTCTAATAATGTCTTATCAACAATGATGATAACAGTGGATTGATAAAGGTTACAGAAACAATATAGATGATTGTAGCAAGAAGTCTTCTTTTAAAGAAGAAGAATTTCACCGAATTAGGTTAAGCAGATTAGATAGTTTACTTTAAGAATGATCGATGAAGAAACAAATTGGAAATGAATCTGTAAGGAATCAAAAGTGAATATCAGAGTCTTAATTTTAACGGAGGCTTAAGGATATGATGTAGAATATGCTACTGAGAGGGTATCCATTTTTGTTGACGTAAAGTATCCAAGAATGGATTCTTGAAATTGAGGTGACATTAAGTATAAGAGATACAAATCAGATGTGATGAATGTGTCACAAACACAGGAAGTTAATTTTGCAATTGAATTGAAATGTGTGGAGAAACTAGAACGAATGAGCAGGCGTTCGAATAAATTCATATGAAAATAAAAGAAAATAGAATGAATTGAGACAATCATTTGAGAAAAGGAGTCAACTGGGAAACTGAGAATAACATGAGATAATACTACTCCATTGAGGAATTAGATTCTTAAAGAATTATGAGAACAAATCATGGGCACAGGGAGTTTTGGGTTATATCTTTGAAGTTAAGAATGCCCTGATAGTATTATGATGTTGAAGATTTAAGTGATCCAAGCAAAATTCTATCAATTACTGACTGTGATCATAGATGGTACTTTGAGTGTGTTTGAAAAGTACAAAGGAATGTTTTGAATATTTGTGGAATATGATACTGATGATAATAATAGAATTTGGATTTGGAGATTATGCAGTATATAATGAAGTTCCACATCAAAGATTAAGATGCAATCTTTTGTAAGAGTATAAAGTGGTTTTTGTATGCATAAAGACAATTGAGGTCTTATGAGTTGATTATGATACATGGTTTAGAATTGCTATGATAGAAATCGTTTTGAGGTCTTGAAGACATTAGATGTACAAAGTCATTTCTGGAATGTACAAATGAGTGCTATACTGGTAAAGGTGGTGTGTAATCTGACACATTGAACAGACAATTCTATAATGAAATAGTGCAAAGTCAGATATTGAGGTTACCAAATCTAGTGCAATGAAGAGTGCAAAATGTTGAGTGGAATATGGGGCAAAATGAAGTGTTACTAGTTGCATTGAAATTTAAGATCAATTATACTAGAAAGAAGTAAGAAAACCTAAAAGCTAAGGATTTAGAATTGTGAATCCCATAGAAGAATTGAAAACGAATCTGAACTTTCAAGTGAAATCGGAAGAATGATATTTGGTGACCGAACTAAGAAGTATGTGTACCCGATAACGATGATTGAGCAAAGAAAGTGTTAGAGAAGCCTAAGTAACAAACTAAGCTAGACATCCTAGTTGGAATACGCTAAGATTGTATTTTAGCTGCTAAGGATGTAGAAAAAAGTGGTTGAATGTTTGAACTATCAACAGTTTTAACTGTTGGGAATATGCTTGAAGCTTATATTTTTGAGTTCTTAGGAAGATGAGAATGAGGTATAATTCAAATTGATTGCAAGCATTACAATTGTGACCATAGTGGCATCATTAGAACGCGATATGGGGCATTGTATGGCAAAAAGGTGGTCATTCACCCTTACATTGAGATAAAGAGGGCTTAAAATTGTATAAGGCCATAATAAATGTGAGATACTATTAGTGAGTGAGATGAATCTGAAATAAGAATAAAGTGACTCATGAAAGATAAATGAGGTAGGTGGATCAACACCAGATTTAGGGAATATAGTGAAATGGACATAAGA